>PVIH01000122.1:387724-429858 GCA_004025045.1 Sigmodon hispidus
TTTTTTTTTTTTTTTTTTTTTTTTTTTTTTTTTTTTTTTTTTTTTTTTTTTTTTTTTTTTTTTTTTTTTTTTTTTTTTTTTTTTTTTTTTTTTTTTTTTTTTTTTTTTTTTTTTTTTTTTTTTTTTACTGTATGGGTTTTTTGTTATCTGAATGTTTTGCTTTTTTATATAATGTTTGATATTGATTTTCAAAAAATAAAAAAATTTAAAAAATTAAACAAAAAATACAGAAACCTGTATCTTTAACTAACCCATGCCCACCCCTCCGTTGCCCTCCCTTTCTGCTGGGGTCTGTCAGCTGTGTAGGGGCAGAGTCCAGGCCAGGCTAGTTCCCTCCGACTTTATACCTGTTACAACCCTTGGACACTTAACTCTTTATTTCAAAGATGAGTTTTTATATTAGAGAAGAAAACAGATTTGCTTTGGGAGTTTTAAAATCTATCTCTATGAATATAAAGTAGAAGTACAACCTCACCAAAGCCCACAAAAATTTACCCAAAGCTGGCTTACTTCATCTCCCATGAGGCCAGTAATTTTGCTTGACACCTTCTTTCTTATCTTACAGTACTTCTATTGCATTGCTTTATTTGACTTTATTGTGAACTGAATAATGATTTGTGTTTAAATAGCCAATTCTTCATAAAGTTTTAGTTCCCTGTGGTTGGGGTCCTCATCTTATTCTTTCTATTACCTTCAACAATGCTTTGGAACATACAAGAAAGTAGAGGGGTTTTTATTTTATAATAGTATAAGCTTTATCAAGTTCAGTAGTAGAAAGGTAAGTTAAGGATCTGGAAATATTTGTAAACTTGATTTTTTCAAATCAATGGGAAATCTGTTCATTGAAGGAGAAGGCATGTGGGCCTGGGAGCTTTGTGTTGTGTTTTGTCTTATCTCTGCCTTTGGCGGGCTATGCTTTATTTCTAGCTTAGTTTCTCAAGGTTTACAAGAATGTTTTGCTCTATAACCAGAATTTTTAAAAATTTAACTTTTATGCTATCTGCACTATTTTTGTGATTTATTTGCTTAATTGTCTTCTTTAAGTCACTTAGGCTTTAAATAAGGATATCAAGGTGATCTTGGTCTTATTGTAGTAGCTATGATTTTATTTAACCCAAAATAAATATGCCCATTAAAGTGACATAAATCTGTGTGCCATTAAGCTATCCTTGTGTGTTCCTAACTGTATATGGAGCATGCTTTGGTGGGCTCCAGTCTAGACTTAGCTTGACTCTCTCTCACTCTTAAGGCCCCTAAAATCTTCCCTAGGGTGAAGCCATAACCCTCTCTTGAGCCATTAGCCAAACACTTTAAATGAATGTGTTTGAGGAGAATGATTCAGCATCACCCCCAGGGATCAGAATGTAACTTAATAAGCCTTCCAGCACCTCTAATGACTGGGATTCCACCTTCTTTATGCCTCCCCTCTGAGCACGCTGCTGTTTGCACACTGCCTTTCCTGCAGTCTTCACTTCCCTGCACAGCTCAGTATATATTTGCCTGCCCAGATCTGCCCTCTTGAGAGCTGTTTATTGTTTGCACACTCGGCTGGTCCTGCTGACTTCCTAACTAAGCTCCCCTTTGAGAACTACACATTTTGGCACAGTCTGGTTCTCTAAGGAATCCTTTCATCCATTAACACCTCTTGTCTTGCAGTTATACCAAAGTCTTTGCTGCTCTTGCCTCAAGCAAGTAAGTCCATACTATTAAGGTATTTATTGCTCTTTTGTGTGCTTTCATTTATTTTGTATAGTTTCTACAATGGGCATATATAAAAATGTAATGAAGTTATAAACTTTAGTATTTACAAATGTGTATAAAAGACATTTTACAATAGATGATAGGATAAATGCAACTTAACTTTATTTTTTCCACATCTATTTGCTAACAACAAAAAAAAATAAAAGGTTAAAAAGTTCCACCATCAACAAAATACGGAAGTATTCAGGATACCAAGTTACATAGCTGAAAGTTTTTCTCTCCAGGCCCTTCGGTCTAGACAAAGCTCTCTCTCATTTGTGGCCCTGTAGCCACTTATGAAGTGATGATTCACAGGCTTATATTGCTTATAAACTGTTTGATATATGGCTCAGGCTCATTAACAACTAGCTTCTATAACTTAACTTAATCTACTTTTATTAATCTATTGCATTGCCATGAGTTTAGTGGCTTTACTTGTGTTTTATCATACCTTGCTTTTTGGGCAGCAGACTGTAGCATGTTTTTGACTCTGTCCTTTTCTGTCTTTATCTCTGCTTGGATTTTCCACCTGCCTCTAAGCTGCCTTGCCATAGGTCAAAACAGTTTCTTTATTAGAAAATAGTAATAAAGCATATATTCACAGTGTACAGAAGAGCAGCCTACATCAGAGGTAGGTTTCTTTGAGGTAGAATGAAACTCTGAAGCGTCAATGCTTTGGAAACATACTCTTGTTAGTGTGGAGAGGGCAGAGGGCATAGGCAGCTTCCAGAGAAACACTGTCCCTAGGAGCCTTATCTCGTTTCCACAGAAAGGCTGAGTTCAAGAAGGAGCCCTTTGATCACCCAACTTATTTCTGTGAGACTGACAGTGAGAAAGAGGCTCCAATACAGAGAGTCCATGTCTAGGAGAAATGATGGACAATGACCTCTGGAATGCAAAGTACATAATTCCCATAATGCTGTTATTAAACATAATATGGCCCCATTCAAATATGAGCATTATGTAAAATAGGAAAAACAGAAACATCATTATTTGCCAATAATATTATTGTACTTGTAGAAAATGCAAGAACATTATTATATGATTAGAATTTAGTGATTTGGGGATGGGTGTACAGTTAGCAGTGGAATGCTTGTCTAACATGTGTGAGATCCTACATTGAATCTCTAGTGCACACACACACATACACACACACACATTTAACAATGTCACTAGATATTAGACGGATAAATACCAAATCAGTTTTACTGTTATGTAGTAGGAACAACTACCTAGAAAACAAAACCCTAATAACTAACAGGTGTTCGATACCTATGAATATATCTAAGAAGACCTTTGCTCTGAAAATGATAAAATACTATGGAGAGAAACTGAGAAATCAAACAAACAAAAGAATTTAGCATATTTATAAAATGGTCAACAACAATGTAAGATGTTAATTCTTTTTATCTTAAACTACAGCTTCAATGCAATCTGTATTGAAGTTTTAGCAAATTATTTTACACAAATTAATAAGTCAATTCTAAAAAGATGATCTTATTCAATAAATAATGTGTCAGCTGAAGCCACATGGAAAGACATCTATTGACTCCCACCTGATAACCAATTCTAGGTATATTTCAGATATAAATATGAGAGGTGAAATGACAAGAGAGTGGGAGGACAAAGCACAAGTTGATGCTCAACTTCATAGTGATCAGGACAAGAACTGATACTACTACTACTACTACTACACATCCTTAAGAGTGGCTAAGACAAATAATCAACACGGAGTGGACAAATGGGAACTTTTATGAACTGCGAGTGAGAATGGGAATCTTTACAAATTCAGAAACCATCTACATTTGAACATTTACACATTCTATGGGCCCTGCTACATCTTTCCTAGAAATATAGTCAATAAAAATGATGTGTTGGAACTGAAAGATGGCTCAGTGGTTAAGAGTATGTATTGCTGCTCCAGGGGACTCAAGTTCTATTCCAAACACCCAGATCAGGTGGCTCACAATTGCTTATAACTTGAGCTCCAGGGGGATCTGACATCTCTGGCTTCCATGGGCAACTGAATTTATGTGCACATCCCCACCACACCCATAATTAAAAATACTATAAGCCTGGGAGGAAAGGATAGAAGGGAAACTGTGTTTGGGATATAAAATAGATAAATAGGGCTGGAGAGATGGCTCAGCCATTAAAGGCTAGGCTCACAACCAAAAATATAAAATAGATGAATTAATTTAAAAAGGAAAATACATAAAATAAATCTTTAATAAAATGTGCACATCTACCAATAGATATCTATGAGT
Source organism: Sigmodon hispidus (assembly GCA_004025045.1). NCBI lineage: Eukaryota > Metazoa > Chordata > Mammalia > Rodentia > Cricetidae > Sigmodon > Sigmodon hispidus. Next base: position 391,732 of record PVIH01000122.1, read on the forward strand.
TGTTGGTAGTACCACAATGTGTATAAATTAAGATATTAAAAAATGTAAATACCCACATCAATAAAGTTGGTTAAGCTGTGGCACATTTACACAGTAGGACACGAGGTAGCAATGAGAATGAGCGACCCACCAGTCTGCTCGACAGTAGGGTGTTTCACATGAGTCATGAGTTAAAGAATAAAACATACCAAACCCCACAAAGATCTGTGAGAAGTCAGGTACACTGAATACCTACTTGTGAGTGGGTACAGCAGCAGCCAAGAGAGGCAATGGTGTCCTGAAGAAGATGCACTCAGATGAGGGAGACAGTGAGAGATCAAGAGAGGTAGGGTTGAGTCCTGCTTTCAGCAGCTCAAGGCTCACTGGGGTATCCTAAAATGGACAGAACAAGGAGCATCTAAAGGGGTATCCTGGGTATGGGGCAAATTCTATGTAGCTTTGCCCGCTCACCAGCTGCTTGTCTGTCACACTCTAGGGAAAACTGTGGCTTCTCAGCAAAGGAGAAGCCAGAAGGTGGTTACCATCATTACAAGGACCCAGAACCTGCTATGCTGGTTGGGGAGGTTTGGGGGCCGGCAGAGGGCTTGCAGGAGTCAGAATAGAAAGCTGAGAAGGCTTCAAATGGACTATCACTGTGATCTGCGCTCTGTTTTGTTAAACTTTGCTCTACAAATATAGTGAAGTTCCGAGTGCAGTGCACGTGGGCCTCTAGCATGGGGTCAGCTTAATTTCCCAACTTGGACCCGCTGGTCCTCCTCCAGTAGTCTAATGACATGAGGCACTTCCTTCCATGTGAGATAGAATTCAGCCTCTATCTGGAATTCCTTCTTCATCTAAGTGCATATCCAAACCCACTTAGCAGCCAGTTCTTCAGAATGTAACAGTCACTTCCACAGGACTCTCTAGGTCTTTCTGCAGCTTCCTCTGGACAGAACCAATCTGGGACTTGCTGGGTTCTGACAATGCAGTATCTGCCCACTAGCTCCCACTGGTTGCCTTTCCTTTTCATCAGTCAGCAAGTCACCTGCCCCTGAGATGGAGCCATGCACATAAGGTTACTCAGTAAATGTTTGTTTAATCAGTGGCTAAGTGAATTAATAAGGACATAGAAAGAGAAAAGAGAAAAAGAAAAAGGAGCCGGGGGGGGGGTGCACAGGGAAGAGTCCAGTGCAGCAGGGGGAAGCTTCAGGTAAGAAACCTGCAGAGACACAGTCATGGTGGAGGGCAGCAGTGGGCACAAAGCAAAGAGCAGCTCTACCCTAGAAACTTGGACTTGAACTGAGGAACCAAACAGAACATTTTGTATTAAAATAGGTAGAGTGCTGCATACCCTACCTGGAAGGTGCAGCCTATGCTCAGCCTCAAAAGATTCATGGAAGTAAGTACCATGAATGGATTTCTAATTTATTTTTAAAGAAGCAACACACACACACACACACACACACACACACACACACACACACACACACACACAGAGAGAGAGAGAGAGAGAGAGAGAGAGAGAGCCCAGCAGGGTATGTGGGCAGCACAGGTGATAGGAGTGTCAGCCTTGCTAGCACACTGCCTCGGCCCTGTCCTTAGCTTTCCATACCTTGTCTTCTCCTTCTTCCCAGCCTTCCTGCACCCCCAGGGGTTCCTTCCCTGGTGCCCTGAGAAGCACAAAGACCAAGGCTCTTCAACTCCCTGGTGCTGTTGCTTCTCCCACTCACTTCTTTACACTGCTGTGGCCTGGGACAGACGCTCTGTCTCTGCCATTACCTGAGCAAGTTTCTTAACACTACATGACTCCATTTTTTTTTTCTTTTTCGTCTGTAAACACTTTTAATAGTAGTACTAAATTTACAGGATCTCTTGAGGGTGAAATGTGTTCACATATTTATACAACCTGGCATGCTGGTAACTATTGTTATAATTTCTTTATGTAGTAATCTATATTCTTCTTTCAAATTTACAGTTGTCCAAAATTTGTTAATGTTCAAACCCACAGTGTTTCTTTCCTGCAATATGAAGCAGAATTTCATGGCTTCATACTCATAATGGTTGCTCATCCACATCCACTAGCCCACAGGACAAGGCAATTTTTGTTTGGCAAATTGAGTAGTTAAGAATGTTGTTTCCATTAATTTTACTACCTACGTACCTCCCGGAGGCAGGGCAAGGCAGTTTAGTTAAACTAAACCAAACAAAGTGTTTTAAGCATTTAAAAATTAGGCTTATTTGCAGTTGTTCTAAATCATCTCAGCCAGATGGGCATGCTTTACATGTTTCCAAGGGAAAAAAAGCTGTAAGTTTTCCCAGTAACCTATCTTAATGTTTCCAACCTTTCCTGAACATTCTAAAGAGTCTGATGCCTGGGCTAGCTAACTACAGTTTATTACCCAACTTGGATGTCTGCTCATGAGCACTGGAATAAACTGGGGGCAATCTTGGGCAAATTTTAGCTCTCATTACTCGCATGAATGGCCTTTCTGCTATGAGTAATGTCCACATCTCTTTATTTTGACTTCAGAAAGGAATACAGGCTCACGGGTCTGCACAAGCACTTTACATGCTTAAGTGGTCATTTTTGTTGTTGTTGTTGCTGTTATTTTGTAGAGAGGAGGAAAAAGAAGTTCACGTCAACCAGACAAAACCTGAGGAATTTTTTCTTTGGCCTCTGCACTGGATGACCATGATGTTGATACTTACTGAGCATTTAACTTGAGCCAGACACAGCGAATGTTTCACATGTATGATTTCATTTCACCTTCGCCCAAACTGATATTATTACCAGCACCAGCACCGTCATCATGACCTTGTTTTGCTGATGATGGAAAAGAGGGAAAGAGAGACGGGAACAGAAAAGAGGAGGAGGGGGAGGAAGGAGAAAGAAGAGAAGGGAACAGAATGGAGCATTTCCCCAAGGTTACATCCTACTGGAGTCCAGAGCCAGGGCTCTTAGCCACAGCACTCACTTCCAGACCTTCTGCAGCACCTGGCAGGACGAAGCCCTGCCCTGAATAACTGTCTTTGTAATAAGAACAGTTCAGAAATTATGGAATGTACCGTATCTTCTTGAATTCTCATAGCTCTGCCAGGTGGTTAATGAAAATTTCATTTTTCATATGTAGTAAGTGAAGAAAATTGATGCTCAGAGAGAAAACACATTCTCCACGGGGAGAAAGTGGCATGGCTGGGACAATGGCCCAGGACTAAGCTCTGACTAGGATGCTCCTCTTAAGAGTCTTTCTTCTTTAACTGAGATGCACTGGATGTGTGACACTTACCACAAAGGTTACCACTACTGAGGGTATGGGATGGTGACCGTATATGGGAAGCATTTAGATGGTCTCTCCAGGGGCTTTCTGACCATACTTCTCAGTCTCATGTCTTTTCCTGTTCTTTACGGAGTCACACTAAAGGCCTAGGGCCCTAGAAACAACTATGATTTGGTTTAAAGCCAACCACGGTTTCTGTCAGGAGACAGGCTATTTGCCCATTTTCTCTAAGCCTTTGCACAGCAGCGCAGGAAAGGGAGTCTGTACCAGAGTGCATGTGCCACCAAAGGTTCTAAAGACCCTTTGCTCATTTCCGGAAGGTTGCCTCAATTTTGTTTGTTTATTCATTCATTCATTTCCCAAGGTAGAAGACTTAAGTTCCAAGTTAGAGGTTTTCCCACACAAGGGGAAACAACAATTCCTGTGGTTTCAGAGGAAGAAAAAAATAAATCGAAAGAAAAACGGACAAGTACAAGGAAGGTCAAATCCAGCTCAGGAGATCTTTCTTGTCATTACCATCACCCTTCTCTAGTTCCATCCATCCCCCAAAAGCACCGAGTTCTTTATGAATACACATATTCAAAGAGGGGGAGATGGTTTGCTTCCCAGGGAGGTGTAGTCTGTACTGAAAAACAAAAACAAACTAATATAAAACAAAACAAAAAACTACATAGAGAACAAGTGACACACAAATTCCTAAGTCATATCCCAGGAAAAATGTTTGCTAAGAATCTTCACTCTTTAAAAAAGCAGCTCTGTGGACTGTGGCATAGGTTGCCCAGCATGCTGCTGCAGAGGCATTCCTGCTTGGTGAATGAGACAGGATGAAGTGTAGGGCGGGGTGGAGGGCTAGGGAGAAGGCCTCACACACGTCCCTTCTGAGCTGAACCATATGGCTGGGCGAACTTTACTCTTTAAGTCTTTCTAATATTAATCTTCCCTTTGGATGTTTATTCCTTGGTTTCCTGACAGAGAATGCTTGAGGGACGTATGAGGTGATAGATCTGGGGTGTAATAACACCATGTCGTGGAAACACTCATAAAGCCATGACCCTGTGGCATATGAATTCTACATGGGTTTGCACAGGTATTAAATGTTCTGTGGTTGGCTTTTGGAAGTCTGCTCTATCCTGACACTAGGATTTCTAAGCTGGCCTGGAGGGAAGCAGGCCTGCAGCTTCCTGGTGTTTGGAGCAGATGGGGAAAGAGTCTGAAACGTTCCTTGTCATCACCTCTGGCTGACAGACCACAGGCAAAGGAGGCAACAGGGAGAAGTCAGAGCGCTTGATCTGAGAGAAAAGAGAAATCAACAGTGATGCCTTGTGAGTGCTTCCTTCTTTGTGTGCATCTCCAAATGGATGGATGGTTGGGTGCAGTGTGTGTGCGTGTGCGTGTGCGTGTGCGTGTGTGTGTGTGTGTGTGTGTGTGTGTGTGCGCGTGCGTGCGTGCGTGCGTGCGTGCGTGTGTGTGTGTGTGTGTGTGTGTGTGTGTGTGAAGCACTTGTCTGGCTGGAAACAGTCATAAATCAAGGGTTACACAACCACCACTAGCCACCTCCTGCAGGTCTTGTCAAAGAAACAGGCCTCTGAGAGCACAGCTGGATCGGCAGGATCCCCAGAACTGTGGCCCCACCCCATGGGATGAAAATCACGCATCTGGAATCAGGCTTTCCAGATGTGCACAGGGCTAACATAGAAAAGACATTGCTAGAACACCATATAGTCTCAAAAACATTTGTGGAGGGCTCAATTTTTGTTTTCATTTTCTTTTTTCTTGTATGTGGGGGTGGGGACAGAGGGCCATGGTGTGAGGATATGGGTATGGAAGTGAGAGGAAAACTCGTGGGATTTCTTCCACTATGTGGTCTCCAGGGACTTGACTTACTTAGGTCATCACGCTTAGCAGCACGTGCCTTTTTCATCAGAACAATATCATTGACCCTTTGACTGTTTGCTCTGCCCTAATTCTTTGGTGTCAGGAGATAAATATCAGGATTGAATTGCTTCTGAGAAGCCATATTGAGATGTTATGGGGATGGTTCAGTCAGTAGAGTACTTGGTACACAATCATAAGGACCTGAGTTCGATCCTCAGCACCATGTAAAAAGCTAGGCAAAGTGGCACATGCCTATAATAGCAGAGCTGTGGAGACAGAAGGATCTCTAGGTCATGATGACCAGCCAGTATGTTTTAGTCAGTGGGCTCTGGACTCTAAAAGAGACCATGTCTCAAAATATCAGGTGGCAAATAAATGTAACATACACTTCTAGCCTCCATATGCATATATTTGTGCACATAATACATAAATATCCCTCTCCATCTCCTCATAATCACAGACAAAGACATGTTATGGGTTTGTTTTAAGGATGCTAAACTGACCTAAAGTTAGATAGTAGTGAGGGTTGCATGCCTATGGAATGTGTGTTATAAATAAATAAGACTGTGGAATGTGTGTTATAAATAAATAAGACTATAAAATTAGGGTCCGCCTACCTAGTTATCTTCCCATTATTTTATTATTTTCTAGTTTTAACTAAACTGTAAGTTATAATTTAATTATAAATTTAAATTATTAAAATAGGAATTTAATTAAAATACAAAGGACCATGATGTGCCCATGTAGCATTTCAAACTATAAAAGCCACCCTCCTCCTTTCAAAGCCACATACAATCTCTTCTCCCCTTCTTCCTCCTCCAAATAGTATGATACCTGTCCAAATTCAGTTTTGTTTCCCAGATTCTCTCATGCAGTCTTTACTGGTCTTCTCTGTAAATAATTGACAAACATGTGCTGCTCACTCCTACCTGTCTGTGCAGATAAGACTTGATACAGCAAAATGGGGGGATGGAGGATATTAACAATATCCCTCTTATGGCCTCCTCCACTGTCTTGTTCAGCTCTTTCAGAACAGCTCAGGTTTTATCTCAGCTAAGGACCATATCCAGGTAATGTTCTTTTCTCCTGGATCTTCCCACTCCACACTCCCAAACTGGCCACAAACAAGCTTCTTCTGACATTATTTTTACTTACTTTATTAACAAAATAAAGGGCCCAATATGATTCCAATTTCTTTTGGAGTCTGAGTGCTAACAGCTCTATTTTAACCCCGCTGGCATCTCTGGCTTCCTCTCTGTGCCAGGCAGGCAATCTTCATTCAAGGATGCTTTCCTTGGGCCTGGAATCCACACCTCAGGGAGCTCCTTCCTTGCTCCTCGCCTCTCTCTAAAATCAGATATGAACATTTTTTCTTAACGAAAGACTCCCCAGGGGACTCCTCTCACTGATCTGGTCTTGCTGTGCTCTGCCTGTGGTCTGTTAGTCTGCTGTTGTCTGTCTGACACGGCTTCTGAGCTGTGTTTGCTTGTACAATGTGATAGTCTGCATTTGGTAGTTCTCAGATAAATGCATGCTGATTTGACTTTCTCTTAAGATACTCTCTCATCTGCCCCAGAATAGAAAAATGATTTGTTTTTAATAATAGAGTGACAACTAATATGGTTTAAATTGTTCACCCACTAGGCAAGATAAAGATCGTTTCATTCCTTAAAAATCCTTGGTATTAAAATAGGAAAATCATCAGTAAGTAATGGCTTGGTAGCTGGGTATGGCGCTTTGTCTTCTCAGCTTCCATCTACTGATCCCCTTGTCTTTATAAAAGGCAGAGCCACTCCATCTGTTATCAGAAATATAGTCACTTTGAAGAATGTTATCCAGGCCATGGACCTGGAGAGGTTGAGTGGACAACCAGCTAGGAAAGGTCAATCGGACCCTTTACAAACTCTATAGCTTGAAATATCGTCATGTCTAATTTCCGAAAGATCTATCTACTTTTCTTTTTAACTATATAGTGCTTATGGATATTTAAAGTTCTTAGTGTTAGCATGTAAACATCGCCCTAGTTTGCCTCCTGGGCATGCGATTCCAGTGGTACCATGTTGTGGCCACGCCCCTGCCTGTAGAACACACCCCGCCCACAGAGCGCGTTCTCACAGCTCAGTGTGTGTCTACATAGTCACCCTTTAAAGAGATGCAACACGTGACAAAAATTCCTTTTCTACCCCTCTTCCTTCCTTCTTCCCTCTCTCTCTCTTCCGGTCCCCCACCGTTCCCTGGGTATCCAGACCCCAATACACTCAACATGGCCTCCTGGCAGTGTGTCAGTGTGCTCCATCCTTTCACTCGCAAAATACTTAGTAATGACTGTGTAAACTTCAGGTGTATAAATTTTATGATATAGCTTGTTGTGATCTTACTCAGGGCAGTAGGACTATACAGTTTTTAATATATATGCAAAAGGACATTAAGTTATGCTATTTTAATTGGAGATTTATTATCTAAACTTTGAAAGTCAGGAAATTCCAGAGCCAGATTCCAGGAGAATTATTTCTAGAAAAGAAAGTAGAAGGATCTAATATACGTCAGTGTTTGGTCCATTTGCTGCCTGGCACAATAATCCTTTGGATTAAGCCTGGGAATCATATTGCAGACCTTAACTCTGTACAAAGCAGACCAATGTAAGAGTGCTGAATGGTTTCAAAGAGTAAAATGATTTTATATACTTTTTAAGCATTCATCTTGAAAAAAAAATAGCCAGTTAAGTTAAATTATCCCTTTTAAAGAAGAGAAAAAAGAATGGGAAAATGACTAGACTCATATCCTCCTCATTTCCACAGTAGAAGTTGGACTAATTAGTTTTTTGTTGTTTGAAGTTGTAGTGCTCATGGGTTGCTGACATATTTTATGAGATTAAGAAATGATGAGTAGTGGTGAGGCACCTGCAGATGTCTCCAAGACAAAACTCCCCAAAATTCTCACACAAAGTAATTTTTCCGTGAGGAAGGGTCTCTAGGCCTGGCTTGTTTCACTTTGGACATTGGCAGCTAGAGCAGCCATATGGCTAAGGCTCTGAGGTCCACACTAGCTCCTACGCTGTGTGTAGACTCTGGGACTTGACATCCTTGGAGCTCTACTTCAAAGCAAGAGCCTTCCCATATTTGTTTCCTTTATTATCTGGATTTAGCTTGTAATTTCAAAACAAGACTGCTTCCTTCACATAGTCTCTTCTTTCCATTGACATAGGCACTATGGATGATCTATTTCTTCCCTGGAGAGAGTGTCTACACATCCCAGAGGTCAATTTTACTTCTGTGAACATTTGATCGCATCTTAATGTGCATCTTTCTGCATCATCCCATTGCTCTAATCTGATCCATACATGCTCATGCGCATTGGGATGACTGGGATTGAGCTCCTGCAGCTGAAGGCACTCTGTGAACTCTCATACCTGTCATTTCATCCTTCCAACGCATCCTTTCTGTCTCTCCACGTCCCTGCTTTTTCAACAGTGAACTCACCTTCCATGACTAATGCAATCCGTAAGCAGCCTTCATGCTGATTCCACAGATTTTAATTTCCTAACATTTCCCTTTAGACTGTGTCTAACATCCTCTTTTTAAAAAAGAAAATCCCTTCTTGGAATTATCCACATGGCCCCCTGTGTGAACTCTGTCCACAGGGCTCAGGTGCTTCAGGTGGACATAGCTGTGCTCAGGTCTGTCCTACACAGGGGAAGTAAAGCAGACTTTCATCGATGGAATTTCTGCTGATACATGCCAGGAACCAAAGTGTGCTAAATTCCCCTACAAGTGGCGATTGAGGCAGGATGAGCCAACCAAGACTCCTGATCTTAAGGCACTCTAGAGAATGTAGTACGATATTCAAGGCTGAAATAGGAGAAGCCAGCACGGTGTCGGAAAGAGCACTAGCTTTGGGTAACAGGCCTTGGCTAGTTACTTAAGCATATGTTCCTCAATGGTAAAAGAAGATGATATCCTCCTCAGAGGAATCCTTGTGAGGGTCCACTAGTGCAATGCTGTATACTAGGCAGTGTACATTTTATTATTTATTGCTATTATATTTTAAAATGTAACAGCAGCATTTAATATGAGGATCTTAGTTATCCACACAAAATATGGAATATACTTCTACTGTAGAAAAGCTTTCAGAGATACAATGAATACATAGAAAAGAAGAAATTATCAGGCTTATTCATGACCCTGATTCTTGAGACCAGCATGTACAGAACACCTTTCTAGTTCTCACTATCACCGAAAGGGCCTATTTTCCATCCATGAAGCAACTGAAGGAGGTCTGGGTGGATAAATAATTTGGAAAATGTTGCTTACTGCTTTGGGGGAGGGCCCACTGCCTTTTCTCTAGAGCAGTGGCTCTCAGCCTTCCTAATGCTGTGACCCTTTAATACAGTTCCTCATGTATAGTGATGCCCCCACCCAAACATAAAGTTTTTTTCACTGCTACTTCATAACTGTAATTTTTCTACTGTTATGAATTGTAAATATCTGTTTTCCAATGGTCTTGGGTGACCCCTGTGAAAGGGTCATTTGACCTCACGAGGGGTCACAACTCATGGGTTAAGACCCACTGATCTAGATTCTTTCGTATTTGATTATTAGTCTTAGATAGAAAATTAAAGTCAATCAGAACTTAGTTTCTGTATATTTCTCTTACTTTTTAAAAAACATCATGTATCAGAAGGTTGTGGTCCAAGTCTATAAAATCTTGACCTGCTGCTAAGTAGGCCAGGCTTGTCACAGAACATGGATGAGAAGCTGAAATGAAAGCCATTAACACCATCGGGCAGTTCCTGCAGATGGCCTAGAATTTCATTAGCTTTGATGAATATATCTAATAAGACTACTACTACATTTCTTCTTTATCTATAGCTTTATTAGAAAGGAATTCACACCCCCTATAATTCACTGACTAAGGTATAAAATTCAATGGCTTTTAACAAATTCACATTATTGTTCATCCATCACCACAACAAATTTTTGGGTATTTTTGTTAACCCCCGAAGGAAACTTCAAAGCCCTCAGCATCATTCCAACCCAACTCCTCATCTCTCAAGCCTAGGAAAGCATTAATCTTCTTTCCACAGACTTGCCTATTTTGACATTTCATATGAAAGACCTTACACACTATTTGGGCCTTTATGACTGGCTTTTTTCACTTAGTACTATTATATTTTAAAAATAGGATATGTTTTAAATGTTTGTCATAAGTCAATTCTTAAGTAAAACAGAGTACAGCCACAGTCTAGATTAATTCAACTCTTAAAAAAGTATATGTTAATAAAGATATCTAAAATATGTATACAAATTTCAATTCTGTATAAATACACATAAAAGCTACAAAAGTAATAAAAAAGAGGAATAAGATATATTGCACAAATTCTATTTAGTATTATAATAAAAATCCAGAGCCAGAAATTGGGGGGAAAGCTGGAATATCAGACAGACAGGGACTAAACCACAGCTAATTTCACCCAGCCAATTCCTCAGGCCAAATGGAGTGGGTCCTATCTTCACGATTCCTCAGACTGTCTGGGTGCTAGTCCAAAAAGAGCCAAACTGATGCCGTCTCCTGCCTTATATTTCTTTCCCTTGCTCAGCTATTTTACTTTCTGATTCAACATTCCTAGAGCTAAGAATAAAGATGGTGCCATCACCACCTGGCTCTGCTTGGCCTTGAACTAACATCCTAGCCTCCCAAGTGCTAGGATTAAAAGTATGAGTCACCACTGCCTGATCTGATATTTCAAGATATTTTTATTAAATATATATCACCATAAGGATATTAAGAAATGTTTCCTTATTTAGAATATATTAATTTTCAGAATTATTATTAATATATCACTTTTATAACTAAAATTTAAAAAGCAAATACTGAAAAGGGCAGGAATGGGAGATAGAGCTTTCCTTGAGAAGACCCAGAGGGTTAGGGACAGGAAGACCCAGGTGCTCAGAAATTTTGCAGAAATTGAAGCCTTTTAGATAAGAGCTTCCTCCAAACTATCCAATTTTTAGAAAAACAAAATGATGGCTAGGATTCACACTTGTAGCAAACTCCTAGAAAGTAGAGTGTCTGTGCACTGAGATTTTATGAGTAAGGTTTACTTAACCAAAGGACACTCTCAGGTTATTCTCAGTTTTCTGCTGATTTAAAATGAAGTAAAAAGAGAAACTGGGGATTGAGTAGTGACAGACTGTCAAGACTGAGGAACTGGGACGGCAAGGACTTCAGCCAGGGTGATCACACAGAGATGGGATCCTACTTTTAGAACCCATGGAACCACCGACATCCACCTCAGGTGTTTCCACAAAGATGAATGGAGTGGTTCTTAGGACCACAGGGGGAAGGTACCCTTTTCCTTTTATTTTTATCTTTCCTTTTACAGTTTTCTGGAATAACAGGAAAGAGGGAGTTTGGGAATACAGGTTGAGCTGTAAGTCATGGTAGAAGAGAATCCCTAAGGAAACCCCAAGCAAAGGAAGACCACCAGTAAGGCCCTCACATGGACATGAGCTCTGCAGGACCTTTGTAATAGATTCCAATGTCACCTAAGACACAAGTACAGTCATCTCAGAAAAAAATGCTTTCTATCTATGTAAGGATGAATTGTAGGTGCCCACTAATAGGGTAAACACAGTGCTCTTAAGTGAAAGCAAATTGAACTGGTGTATCACAAAACAGGCAAGAAAGCTAGAAATTCTGAATCTAACAAATATTCTACAGGTAAAGTCATCTGCATGAAGGCCAATGATGAATGTATAACAGCAATGACCACAGTGTTATTGATGTAAAAATAAACATTAAGTGTGTAGCATGTGCCTAGCACTGTGATGAACATTTCATATCCACTGTTTAATGCTTGCAAAGCCCTATGGTGTACATGCCTTTATTAGCACAGTTGCATACAAGAAGCAACGGAAGTTAAGAGAGATAAGTCAGTCATCTGTTTACGGCCTCACAGCTCTTGGGAATCTGGGCTTCATGTCCTGTGCTTCTCTTCTAATGCTGCTATGATGCCAATTCTTGATTTTCTTCCCCAGGATTCCTAAACTCACTGAAAAACTTAATTTCCCAAAGCTTGTAAATTAAGGACAGATTTTTGTCGTTCATAGAATATTTAAGAAAATTCATCTGAAAAAAGACAAGGGTTATATTTGTAAATAATTATCTTGTAGAATTTTAACAAGTTAGTGTCTTCATATGTTCACACCTATAAGTCAGGCTGACACTTATAATTCACGTGTTTGTTATCACTACTGTGTTGAAGATTAAAATTGGTTACTTGCTTCCAAGTGGATTAAAGCCTCCTCAACTCTTTACTGGAAAAAATATGTGTAAAGATAAAACAAACAAACAAAAAGAAAAACAAACAAACAAAAAAACCCAAAACCAAAAAAATCCAAAAACAGAAAACAGAAATTGAGCTAAAAATGAAGTAAATCATGTACACCAGCTATAAACTTACCAATTTACAGTCTTAAGACACAGAATAGGTTAAAATAGTCAGAGGTATCAGGAATAATAAAGCCTGGCTTATAAAGAAGTGGGTTATATTTTCCACAGGGAGTAAGTGTAACTGAGGAAGGAAGAAGTCTTTGAAGGCCACTCGCCCACAGAATGAAGTCAACTGAAGACCACAGAGAAATAAGAAACTCAATTGCTCTGTGTGTGTATGTGTGTGTGTGTGCATTTCATGAGAAACAGAAAATGTTGAATTCATCTGCTTTTTCAATTATGAACAGGAAACATAAAACTATATTCAACAAATGTCTTAAAAACTGTAATAAAAATGACTTTAGGTCCAGGTTAGGAGAAGCAGAGAGGGAAGACCAGAGAAAGGAAACTCAGTAGGGTCCCTGCCCTTCTCTGCATCCATCACTGTCAGACCTCTGCCCTTCAGGGTGCCCTCCTCAGATCTAGTCTATCTCTGCTTCCCTGCTGTCTCCTGTGCTCTTTACTTCCAATTTCTCCCCCAGCACCACTCTGTGGGCTCCACCTCCATCACTTAGGAAGTGGAAGCTAGCAACAAACCTGCTGCCTTTGCAGAAGTTCAGCCCTGGCTCTCTGGTGTCTTTATCCCGAATTTTTGATTGAATACCAGCCCATCCTTCTTTATGTCTTTCCATTGCCAAGATAATATTCACACAGCTAAGCACCAAAGGCTCTATCGTGAGGGCGGTGCCTCTCACACAGCATTTTACTGTTTGATTAGCACCTATAAATTGTACTTCAGTTTCTGATATGAAAGGGTGAGAATCTGATTGTTTTAAATCCTCCAATTTCAATTTCTTTCATTTTTCTCAATTTGACAAATTTTATTCTCATTTCTTCTTTTGTTAATCTCAGCCATTTCAAACAACACATTGAAATCTATAATGTTTTTGTTGGCAATCATACACAGTTTAAACAATAATCCACAGGAGCAGTGACCACCTACAGACAGAGTTTTGATTTCCGACATTTCTGCTTGTCAACATGATGTTTCTACCCCATGAAACTCTTGTCTAGAATACAACTTCAAAATATGTTTTTTGCTTAGTCCAGAAAGTTCTGTTTAAACTGAACATTGGAGTGTGCTTAGGTGCTTGACAGCTGTAAATGACTAGTGGCCTCCTAAGAATCACAGAACTATTGCTTTGCTGGGCTATCAATCTCCAGCTGTCAAGTGAAGCCATTTACCCAGTGTCAATCATGTCTGTACACTGAAAGGTCCACTTTAAATTACACCTCCTCCAAAAGCCTCAAGTATTGTCTGATTTGCTTCTTGCCTTTTAGAAATGCTACTAAAATTCTGTGAGGAATTTTTTCTTTTTTTTTTAAACCATAACAAGCAATAAACTTAGTTTTGCCCTATCAGAAAGTTAATATGGTGGTAATTTAGAGGGGGAATCCAACAATGTGTAGGTCTATTGAGACCTCCCTCCTCTCCATCACCACTTAGGACTATTAGAAAATGGAGTCCTGAGGCCTCCTTCTGAGAGGCCTGATATCTTCATTCTTTGAGTTCTCCAAATACTGAGGGATCCTTTTATAGCTTCCTCCTTCTCATTTTTCAGGACAAGGTTTCTCAGTATAGTCCAAGCTGTCCTGGAACTCATTCTGTAACCCAACCTTGCCTTGAACTCACAGAAATCTGATGTGGAATATCTTTTTGTATGCTGTGAATATGCTTTATTACCATTGGTTAATAAAAAAGCTGGTTGGCCTATGGCAGGACAGCTTAGAGGAAGGCTGGCAATCCAAGCAGAGATAAAGACAAAGGAGAGCAAAGACAGAGATTCCAGAAGTTGCAGAGGAAGTAGGATGAGAATGCTGCTCTGAGAAAAGGTACCAGGCCATGAGGCTAATCATAAATAGAAATATGGGTTAACTTAAAGTCTAAGAGTTAGCTAGTAATAAACCTGAGCCATAGACCAAAGAACTTGTAATTAACATAAGCATTTGTGTGATTATTTGGGACCAGATGGCTATAGAACTGGCTGGGCAGGACAGAGAAACTTCTGACTGCAGAGATCTGCCTGCCTCTGACTGCTGAGCACTGGAATTTAAAGTGGGCACCACCACACTGGGCAGAACTTTTTGATTATCTATCCAAGTAGGAGTGACTTTTGACCTTTGTGGGAATGACTTCTTGTTAGAGATACCCTGTGGCTGTCTGTCCATCCCTGACATTTCTCATACATCTTTAAATGAAAATTTTGTGGAGAAGAGAGCTGAGGCTTAAATCTGTTAGTAAACTAGCCCCCAGGATGAAAACCCCACAGGTTTCTTCTTTACTGACTCCTTTGAACAAATCTGGCTTTAGATTTATTTGAAAACCCTCTGAGAACCCCAGGACTCTGGCTGTGGGAGAGAGCTCATCTCCAGGCCTGTCTTCTAAGAGCTAAAAATTCATCAAGTTCTCCACTGGAGATGGTCCAACCATCTGGATGGGAACCCAAGACATGAGGTGCACAAGACACCTACAAAGAGGTATTTCCGTGCTCTCATGGGTTTCTCCTAATAATCTAAAGCTTCAACCTTTCTGGCTACAATACTGCTTCTCATATGCACTTATATAAAAATCCAAATTCATAAGCCTACTTTCTGCATGGCACAATTACACCAAGAATAATATGTTCAAAAAGGTTTATTTGAAAAATTCCTTAGAATGAAACAGGTAGTGAATATCAAATGATCTTCATTTTTAATTGGTGTAAAGAAACTTCCAAGAAATTCAAATTCTAAAATTGTTTAAAAGATTGCTTAGGCAAAGAACAGAAAAAAAAATAAAACAAACCAAACTTTCTTATAGCTGTCCGGTACACTTCCCAACACACTCTTCTCCATTCTCTCTGCTTCTGGGTTTTCTTTACACCCACCATCCTTCTTGTCCGAAGCTTAGAACTTAATTACTACTTAAAGCTAAACCACTCTCACTAGAGAAGCAAAACCCCTGACTTTTAATTTCTTTCTGATTTAATTTTGAGCTTACAAACATCAGACAGATTCTTTGAAGCCTAAATAAGAATTATGAATTTTATAGAGAAATCTAGAATAGACTAATCATATATAATGTCAGGCTTCCAAATCTATAGCCTTAGTTTGTATATTAGTGTGGTCTCAAATCAAAAGGCTGGATGAGGAAGGCAGAATGAGATTCCATGAAGGATGGTTTAGTTGACTTGGAATTGCAGCAGAAGTGCAGAGACACTCTCTAGTATGGTCATTGGATATCTAGGAGCATATCCGGAAGCAATGACCCTAGTCTTTCCTCACTTTGTTTTGTTTTAATTTTGAGAAAGAATCACCCAATGCAATCTAAGTCTCAACCACCAACCAGTCCTCTTGCCGCAGCCTCTCAAGTGCCGGGATTATAAATTTGTGATACACAGCCCAGCTTTCTCTCTTGAAGGCCTGAAGGCAGAAACAGGAGAGAAAACAAGTAAAATTTAGGCTGTTGTGAGATCTTTATCATCTCACTAGCAACTTAAGGCAGCATGAGAAATGCCTAAGTTAGGTGCTCTATTACGATGCTAAGCAGCCTACTCCCTTGATTTCTGTGTTACTTTAGGGAGCTCGAAATTAACTCACTTGTGACAGGTCCTCAGTTCTTGCATCTTTCTCTCTACCTTTCCTCTCATTTTCTGCATCCTCCTGGATTCTGCAATCTTTGCTTTATTTGAACATTTATATTTTATTCTGTAATGATGAGTATTTTCCATTATTATTTGAAAGCTATATTCTCTATGTTAAAACACTGAAGGGCATATCAACATTTAGTTTGCTCACAATTAAATCATGACTCTGTTTGGTTCTCCACTCCTCCATTTTGTAGTTTCTAAAAGGTCTTTCTATTTAATGTTCATGTAATTTGCGTCAATGTGACTATAATACATTAAACTCAGAAACAGCCTAAGTATAACAGATGTATAGCTATATACTATTTAATAATGAAAACATACTTATAGATCTCCCACACTCAATGTACAAAACTATTACACTGTGGTGAATTGAATAGGAAATGTCTCTCATAGGCTCGGGTACTTGGTGGTATTGTTTGGGGTGGTTCATAAGGAATAGCCTTATAAACCTCTTGCCCTACTTCCATTAGTGTGCACACTCTCTCTCTGCTTTGTGTTTGTAGTTGAAGACACAAGCTTTCAGCTTCCTGCTTTGACCTCTATGCCTGTCTACTGCCATCCTCCTGGACATTCTGGACTCATCCTTTTGGAACTATAAGCCAAAATAAACTCTTTTATAAGTTGTCCCAGACATATTGTTTTTTTTTTTTCAGAGCAACAAGTAAGTAAATAGTATATCCACCATGAAGATCTCTCTTAATAGTCAAATTCATCTTCAATCTCTACAACTGTGAAACCATCTTATAATTTTGTCATTTAAAAACTGTTCTCTAAATGTAGTTGTAAGGATTTCTGGCAAGAAGCAGCTAAGTGGTAAATGTGCTAGTCCAATAATCCGGAGTGGCACCCGGTGAGCTAAGAATTCCTGGCATGTAGTGGCCACAGCCACATAGTAAACCCAACATGGTTCTGGCAGAACATACCTCACATGTAGGGCACACCCCTAGGCATGGCTATGTAAATTCATGTCCACCATTTCTCATGCCTTAGAAAGTGTGTCTTTTCTCTTCTGCTTCTCTTCCCTTCTACTTGCCTGGTAACTCTCCTGAATGTGGCGCTGGTAGTGTGTATCTGTTCTCATGTGCGAAACCAACAGTGTATCTGGCCTTTTGAGGTTAATGCTTTCCATTCAGCATTTTTTTCTTCTTAAGTCTTCTGTGGTTTCAAGGTGCTGTCTTTAAAATTTGGGTGTTTTGAAGGTGATAACATTAAGATCTCAAAGAGTAATTAAGTCACAAAAGCTCTTCTCTCATGACTGGTATGAAGGGACTTAAAGCCATCCCACAGCAGCCAGCTCACTTGCCTTCTGTCTTCTACATGGAAAGGCACAGTGGTCCTTCCCTCTGCAGGATGCAGCTCTAACCAGACAACCGAATCTGCTAGACCTGTGATCATGAATTCTGCAATCATGAAAACTAAGAGAAACAAATTTCTGTTATCTACAAATTATCCTGCCTTTGAGAGTATGTTACAGCAAGACAAAATAGTCCAATTAAAAGAACTTATCCAAGTGTGTACTAACAGTTACCCCATTACTGATAGTGGTCCATGGTATAAAAGCATCCAAGTTTGATTATTCAGCTACAGATACACATTTTAATCCTTAACATGTTTTGCTGTTAATAAGAAGCCTGTCATAAATAACAGTAAAAAAGATTTAGTGTGGATTTAAGTTTTATCTTTGGGAGCCAGCACTAAGGAGTG
Source organism: Sigmodon hispidus (assembly GCA_004025045.1). Classification (NCBI taxonomy): domain Eukaryota; kingdom Metazoa; phylum Chordata; class Mammalia; order Rodentia; family Cricetidae; genus Sigmodon; species Sigmodon hispidus. The sequence goes on from PVIH01000122.1 coordinate 409,688, forward strand.
TGATAGTGCAATTGCATGTTCAATATGTGTTAAAATTTAACATTTTTTCCTTAGGGTGGTTGTATAACCTCTCCGTCCAGAAGGAATCTGTGAGACACTGAGCTCCACTGGCTTCTCACTAGCAGTAGAAGGTGCTTTAACTAATCTCAAGAGGCAGGCAATTTGTGGCAGGTTATTATCCATAGGACCATAGAAAGGCCAGGTTTCCTTTCTTCTGAGCCATCAATACTTTGATTCATTTGGGGCATACTTAAAAGAACGCTAACCAGTGAGAATAACAGGATGACATGAGACTGAAGCTGTGCAGAAACCAGGTGGAGGATGGTTGACAGAGCCTGCTGAGTAGACTCAGGAAACAGGGGTATGAAGGAGCACCCCTCTCCAATCTCAGGCTGATAGTCTGACAGGTGGAGTACTTTAAATCATTCCCATTGGATTCCAGCTGTAGCTTCAGATGCCTGGTATGATGAAAGCATTGCAATCTCAGGAGGGGGCAAAACTACTAGACTACCTTTCATTTCTTTCCTTTCAGATGTGAAGAGAGAAGACACAAAAACATATCCTTAAAAAGATATGTTTGATATTTCTCATTATGCTGTGTTCCTTCTATAATCACCAACATGAATCATAAGCATAATTCATGAAGATTCATAATCCAAGCTATGCTAGTCACATAGGCTTACAAGTAGTAATATCAAGTCAATTTAGAAAACAAAATGATAGTAAGTATAGGGATAGATAGGCTGGATCCTAGAACCATCTGGAAGTATTTTCTCCTTTGGTGGTTGCTGGCACAGTCCCTCTGCTGGGCTCTTAGGACTTAGCATATAGCATATCTTCCACTCATATTAAGGACATGCCCTCTGACCCTTAGAAAGAGGGTTAATATGACAGCTAAGGGGTGCATGTGGGATTCCCAAAACTGTTTTCTGGAGAAAGGAACAAAGCCTTGGGAGCTAAAGATTTGTTTACCATTCTCAATCTTTCTCTTTCTTTTCCCCCCTCCCTCCTTCCCCTCCTCACTCCCCTCTGTGTATGTACTAACTGACCAGGGTGACCAGGTTTTACATTTAAGATACACACTCTTAGGATTAACAACGCCCTTCAACCTTAAAGATGGAAGAACAATTATTAAGTAATGTAAGAGACTTGGGACAAGAGTTCAAATTTATGAAAATCCTATTTTATTGAGATTGATGACTTATTTTCCCAAATTCAGTCCATGGCTAATAAGCTGATGAAAGTGTGGGATGTGGCACATAGGGGGTGCCACCTGCAGGTAGAGCACCAAGTAAACTGGCAGTTTTAATGTTGCTTCCCTTGGAAATTAAGAAATGGTAGGCAAAACAAATAACAAGTTTCAGACTCTGGCTCCACAGTGCTGTCCCTTTACTTCAAGGCTACTCCCTACCACAGACCCACCTCCTAGAAAACTCTCCAATCCTAAAGGTTCAGCTTGGATATCAGCTCCCAGATAGTTTCTCATAGCTGGAAAAGAGCTAATTGTTCCTCTTCTGAGTTTTCAAAGCTCACTGGACATTCTTACAACGCCAATCAAACTGAATGATAACAATTTGTTTATATGTTGGCCTTTGCCATGGGACAAAGTTTCTAAGGGCAGAAATAACAGTCATATTTGTAATATATAACTTGTTACAGTTCCTGGAATGCAAGAGAAACTGCATAAACAAAGAATGAAAGGAAGCAGAAAGACAGACCAAGGGTGGATGGATAGATGGGATAGTCTATTATCCACATAAAGTTTAGAGCTCAAATGTATGAATAAATCACTTGGCAAATCCCCAGAATTCTCAGTGATTGATGCTATAGGTCATTTAGCCATGTATTTCTGCTTCTCTCATAGTATATTTATATATTTCTGTTGGAAAAGAGTGTAATTCACAGTGATCTGTGACAAGCTACATTTTCCAATGCATTTGTAGTCAAACATTACTAAAATCATTTGCTTATTCTTATCCCTCATTTTGTGTACTACTTTTATAGAAGTACAAGTAAAATTTGTGAGCTCAGTGTGTTGATGTACTCCTATAGCGGATACACTGGAAGCCAGGGCAGGAGGGTCTTGAGCTTGGGGGTCCAAGGTTAGCCCAGCAGTCACAGTAAAAAAAAAATCTATCTCCCCAAACAAAAAGATTTAGGAGTCTCAAAAGTTCAAACTATGACTACAACAGCTTTGCAACAGTCCTTTACTCTTTATGAACAAAACAAGTTTTACTTTCACAAATCTAACTTAATATAAACTTGATAAAAATTGACCTTATAATTTTAGGTCTAAGATTTAACTGGATAACAGCAAAGTTACATATAAATTATACTTTTTTACTATTATGTGGTTAAATCATGGTAACTATAGCTACTAGACTATATATACAAACATTTATCATAGGCATGATTGAATCTATGCAGAGGTAGGCAGCATAGTGCTAGTAGTGTCTCAAATGTGGGATATGAGCTCAGTCCCTGTGAGAACAGGAGCCAAGGTGAGCACACAGTGTGTGGAAATTTCCAAATGATAACCAAGTGACTGGATCAGTCTGTTTCCTGTGAATATCAGGGATAGGCTCCTTCTCAGTTTTAACATATATGCAAGTCTCAAATTGACACATTTTAACAACCCATCCCTTGGGAAATATTACATTCTACATCAGTTAATTGCAGGAAATTCCAGTTATTCAGCTGCCCCCTATATACACCTTCCTGATGGAAATATGTCTGTAACAGAAAGAACTCTTGGCCATTTTGCAAGCCCTCTTCCATTCAAGATTTCATTTCTGCACACCCCTAAACAGTGACTGTGAGGTGACCTGAGAAAGGAAGACAGAGCCATAATCTCAGGACTATTTAATTGTCATTTTTACATGACCATATGAAGATTTTATGTTGGAAATCTAAATAGTAAAAGCAATACAGGCCACGAGGTACTTGTTTGGCAAACACAAATTTTAATTCATCTTAACAAATTTTGCTGAATTTGAAAACTATGTTTAGATAGAAATACCTTTAAAATAGAAATGTATTTGCTCTTTTAAACTGCCTATAAAATGTTATTGCTGATTTTCACGTCACATAAATTTTCCATACTGAGGAAGAAGATTCTACAAGCAGTTTCTCTCTGGATACAAAATGCACCAAGTATGCCTGTGTGTGAACTGGCTGATGGCTAAGGTAAAGTGAGGCAGTGCAGACAGAGAGACGGGGTGGGGTGGGTGCCACTGTTTCAGATCGCAGAATGCTTTGTCCTTCAGGATCTTCCATTCCCAGCCTTTCCCAGGCTTCATTCTCAACAGTTAAAAATTCTTATTCGACTGCATGATCTTCACTGTATTTTGTGTGAAGACCTTTTTAAGATATAGACCTATTGAGATAGACTTCACAATCACGCAATTTATTCATTTAAAGTATCTGATCCAATGACCTTTAGTGTGTTTATGGAGTTATATAACCACCACCATAATCAGGATCAGAGCATGTTACCTCCTTAAGTGGAATGCCATAGTCAGTAACAGGCATTTTCTACCCTTTCCTTCATTCTTTCTGCTGTTTACCCCAAAACACCTGCTTTGTATCCCTATGTATTTGCTGATTATGAACACTTCATGTAGCATGTTTTCAAGGTTCATCTGTGTTGTATTGTAGCATAAATCAATACTTTGTTCCTTTTCTTGCCTAATAATATCCCATTGAATGGATATACCGCATATTGGTCAATTAATGGATGTTTATTTTATTTTGTTACTATTTAGCAATCTGGAGAAATGGTACTATGGCAATACACAGGCTCCTGCATAGACATATGCTACTAATTATCTTGGTTATATCCTAGTAGTGGGCATATCACTACATATAACAGTTATTAAACTGACTCCCAGAGTGATTCCTTTAGGAGCTACTAGCTAGGCAAGTGAGTTTGAGGTTATTTCTCCTAATCAAAGTATTTGAAAGAAAGGAATGGATAAAAGATAAAGTGAATAAACATCATTGAGCACTAGAATCAAGAAAATATTAAGTACAAAAATCTGTCACTTTTCACTGTGACACCATGAGGACCAAAAAGCCATCACTAAATTTTCAGTCATGAAAGAACAGAAACCAAGTGAGTGGTTGTATGTTAAGAACCCAAATCATCCACAGCTACATTATGACTATCCACAGAATCCTGGCCTGACCTTTCGCTATCCTTCCACTCCTTACTGAGGTTTTGGGAACTCTTCATCAAGAAGATTGTATGTGACTTAACTGTGAATCCCAGGAAACTACTGAAGTTGCAGCAACCTCCCAACGAATGCAGAAACAACAGTTGTCATCTCATCTCAAGTCTCCTTTAAAGCCTTTCACTCAAAATCCTTGTCTGGCTGCCCACTAACTGTGAACTAGTATATCACGATCTTACTGAATCATAATCAAGCTTCCACAATGAGTGACCAGCCCTAAACCTGAATTTCAAAAATCTCATAAATATGCTGACTGCTCTCTCTACTCTGATATTCTATTAGGTAGAATTTTCTTTACTAATAAAAATAAATTTGGTTTTGTCTTATGAATAAGGTGTGAAGCTAGCATTTGATGGTGGTTTTTGTGAAAAAATTGTCTAATTGGTAAAAAGTTTCTGAATAATTACAGAAAAGTATGTTTAGAAAATGTGTGTGTGTGTGTGTGTGTGTGTGTGTGTGTGTGTGTGTGTTACTCATGTAGGCAGCATGCCATGCCTTGGATGTGTGGAGGACAGATGTCAACCTCAGGTGTTGGTTCCTTTGCTTTCACCCTCTTGGAAACAGGGTCTTTTTGTTCTCTGTGGTGTACATCCTGCTAGCCGACCTGTGAGATTCTGGGAGCCCCTGTTTCCACTTCCCATCTCTCCTAATAGACTAGGCATTCAGGTGTGTGCTAGCATGCCTGGCTTTCCATGGGTCTGGGGATCTAAACTCAGGTCCTCACTATTGCACATAAGTGCTGTCAGTCCTTTTATGAAAGTGTTTTTAAAAGCCAAAAGATTGTTGTAGTGAAATGGAAAAAAACATAAAACATAATTTAGATTTTCTCTAACAATGCATATTCTTGCTTTTCCAGTCAGTGGTGATGACCTCATTACAAGAATATGCTTCTCTCAAAGATCTCCAGAAGAGAAGAGGAAACACAAGAAGTCCCAGTTCCTGCTTTATGGGCGTGACATGCCCGAATGCTACACCATCACCAGTCCTTAATTATGCACAAATCATAATTTAGTGTGCTAACTGCTCCTCTGTGCTTTGCCAATCCATAAGAGGGAAAGTCAGGCTTCCAGGAGGGCCCTTCTCCATCCAGGAGGAAGCAGTACCAAAGTACATAATCTCACTCCCTTCCCCAGCACCTCCATTCTTACAGAGATGTCTACTCCAGGGAGTCTGGTGGTGACAGACCCACAACCAAAACAACTTAAAGTCACATCCTTTGCTCTGGAGCCAGAGCCAAATTATATCATAAACACATCTTTGTTTTAAAAGTTGTCTTTAATATTGTCATTTTGAATGAATGCTTTCCTGATACTTATTTGATGTTAATTATTTTCTACTAAAGAGGCATATTTTTAGTAAGTAAAAAATACTGACAACTGTTAATAAAACAAAGATAGCTGAAACTGCTATTGCTGAAATAACCCTAACCCTATCTAAAACTTTAAGTTCTCATTCTCTCTCTCTCTCTCTCTGTGGTATATGTACATGTATGTATGTGCCCATTTGCACATGGAGGCTAGAAGATGTCATGATCTCTGTTTTATCGCTTGTCACCATATTTCCCTGAGATCTGGCCTTTGACTGAAGCTGGTGCTGGGCTGGCCATCAGCAGAGCACAGATTCCCGCTGCCTCTGTCCCCACAGCATTGGGGTCACATGACTGAACCCTCCGTGCAGCTTCTCTTCGTGGGCTCTGGAGGTTTGAACTCACCTTCCCACGCTTGCCACAGTAAGCACTCTCCATTGAGCTGTCTCTTCAGCCAGCCTGGGTCTTGTTTTGTTTTTCCCGCTCATCCTTTGGCCTGACTTGGTGATCGTACTTAGAAGTCTCTCTATTCATAGCTTTTGCTATTTTTATTTACTCCTTTTCTGAGGTATAGGATAAATCATAAGGATGTGTGCTTTGATCAAATTGAAACTTCCTTCTGATCTGATTATAGCAATGAAAAGGGGACAGCTGTCCTTGTGGGTTCGACATTGTGTAATATTTTGCTTGCAGACACAGCACAGCTCCATCTCTCTTTCCCTATTAATAGTATACATCTTACATTTTGGGAAACACTGGTGCTGAGAACAATACTGGACTTTGGAGCCAGAATATTCTGGGCTCAAATATAAGGCTTACCATCTATAAATATGACTTCAAGACAAGTCCTTACACTCTGTGGTCTTCCCTTTTTGCCTCTTAAGTAAATGTGTTCTTTATCAGTGTAATATGTGGAAGAATTGAGATTATATGGCCATAAAATGGATAGCATATTATAAGAATTAATGACTAGCTTGTAAAATCTTTAAAATTATGATAACCAATATCATTTTTGAGATATAGATCAATATCATCCTCTGCAAGATCCCCACTTTCTCCTATGACATTTCGCAATTCTATGAACATACTTTCCCCATGACAGTTTTGCTTGTTTGTCTCAGTCACTGTTTGAAAAAGACAGATTCTTCCCAGCCCAGAGAAATAGACACTGGTTGAAATTCTACTACATTCAAAGTGTGTGAAGCAGACCATAGATAGTAAAAAGTTTGTAGACTTAGTCTTGAAGAGATTGAGTCCTCAGGCAGATAGATTATGGCCACACCATCAGAAGAGTTACTCATACAGGCTGAAGATAGCATGGGTGTATTTTTCCACTTTGCAAATTAAGAGACACTTAAGGACAGAATTTTCCACTACGCCCTGGTCCCTAGCATGTGTGTCTCTCACAGCTGTTCTTTTCTACCCCTCTTAATAAAACTCAAATTGCCTAAACAATGGCTGCTAACTCTAAAGCACACTTCCTCCCTCTTCTGAGAACTGTCTTGGTCCAAAAATTCCCGAAATCAACTGAACTTCTGCTAACCTCTCTTGCCTAAGTTGAGAAAAAAACTTCTGTCCTTCCCAAGTCAGACCGTCTCTTCTGAACCTTCTCTTTGTCTTCATATTTGAATAAAGACATATGCTCCTGTGCTCTGGTGGGTTTTCCTTGATATAGAAGGCAATAAGGTATGATAAATTATATTTGGGGATCTTAAGCTAAAAAATGTTAGAGGTAATAAAGTTTTATCACAAAACATTTCACTGAAATAAAAGAGCACAAGAAAAGACTGATGTAGCATCATTTTCTATAGCCATGCTCAGCCTGGATTCTTGCTGTCCTCAGCTCCTTATATCCACTTAGACATATGAGCTCATACTGAAGGACAGATGCTACTTAAAACAAAAAGATTAGCCCTAAGCTTTGAATTTCAAGTTGGCTTAAGAAATTTTTCATAAGGCAAAAATCTTAAAAAACATTTTGTTACATTTTTACCCTTAAACTCCAAAATCTGTTCTCAATATAATAGTGCTTAGGGGTATGAACACAGGAGTTCATCAGAAACCACCGTCTAGAGAAGATAGGACATAGTGTAGAGAAGGTTTGGAGGAGGCTAGAGCAGCTCAGGATGTTGCCTGGGTCACAGAAGAGAGACCTAGTGTTCACTTCCCTAGTTGGCAGACAATGAAAGAACAGAGGAGAAATCCCACTCCTCATATGAAGAACTGTTGCAGTGTTTTTCAACTTGTGGGCCATGATCCTGTAGCCAGAAGTTTCTCAGTCCCGCCTAGCCCCATGGTCCAAATGAATTTTTCTTACTTGCAATCCTGTACTACTTGATAAAAGTTTTCTCTGAGGCTTATATAAATTACAAACTGTTTAGTCTATGGCTCAGGCCGTTATTAGTTAGTTTTTATATCTTAAATTAACCTATTTCTATTAATCTTTATATTGCTATAGGGCTTCATGGCATTACCTGTTCCATTACATCTTGCTTCCCTGGTAGTAGTTCACACTGTCTGTCTGCTCTGACCTTGTCTTTCTCTGCCCTGTATCTCTCTTGGATTTCCTGCCTGGCTATGTCCTGCCTTTCCATGGTCCACAGCAGCTTCTTTATTAACCAATGATAGCAACACACATTCACAGTGTTCAGAAGGACCATCCCACAGCACAACCCCTTTGAGGTCAAATGAACCTTTAACAAAGATCACCTAGGACCACTGAAAAACACAGATATTTACATTGTGATTCATAACGGTAACTAAATTACAGTTATGAAGTAGCAATGGGAACAATTTTATGGGGGTCACCATAACATAAGTGATTGTATTAAAGAATCTATTAGGAAGGTTGAGAACCACTAATCTATTGGGAATCTTCACAGAGCAACCCAGGGCAGCTGTGTTGGCCAGGAATCAGAGGCATGGTGGGAATGCAAAGAGAAGGCCCAAGTCAGCACTCCTAGGTTGCCATTGCCTTTGTTTGACCTTAAATTCTCATGTTCTGCAAGGTCATGAGAAACTGCCATGGGTACAGTGTTCTAGAATAATCTTGGTGACAGAACTAAACTATGAAGTGTCAGGGTATGGGGAGCAGGAAATTACTAATGCCTTGTCTCAGTAGCAGGTACCAATATAAAGCAAAACCAAAAAAACTCTGGAACAACTCACCTCTGGCCTTTTTCATAGAGACAGAGAAGGGGGGTCGTATGCTGAGTGAGGGTCAGTGAGTATCAAATGATAGCAGACAGGCCACCAGTGCTAACATGTGGTAGTAGCTTCTCTGTACCCAGATGCTGGTCCAGCACAGCTTGGGTTTAGAAACCCAACTGTGGTTGTGAGGGAACAAACAAAGGGCAGACACACAGACACATATACAGAAGAGCTGGGCTGGGCTGTGTGAGCTCTGATGGAGCAGAAAAACTACATGGCTACCAGGAACCACACATCTATTATGCACAGCACTGGGCCAAGAGTTAGCTGGTCTCAGTAGAGGGTCTCTGCAGGCAAGCAGTTTCATGCTGTAAACATCTGGGTGGAGGAAGCTGAAATTGCTAGATTTTTGCACACACTCTGAACATTCACACTGGGACCAGAGGAAGGCTTTGCCATCTCTGAATCTGACCCATATGGGGGAATGCCTTGGCTCATTCCCCTGGGTCTGAGGCATTGGGATCCTTGACATGAATGTGACCATGTCAACAATACAATTCACTCAAGGCTTCGTCTGTTTCCCACACCTGGATGGCATCTGGGAGGAGAAAATGAGAAACTTATAAAATAGTATAAAGAATTTCCAGGAAGATAAAGTTGAGTTACATTGAAATGGAAAGTTGACTTTAATAAAATGTTTGTTAGGCTCAAGTAGCAATGGGAGTTTAAAAGAGGTCAGTTTATAAACTGGATTGTTGTTAAGTGTCTGAGCTGTAGACTACAATGGTCCCCCACCTCCATTAGCAGTTAGCATCACAGGGGTGGTGAGGGGCTCTAGACTCAGACTTTAGGTTTCAAATCTTGGGCTACCCTTTCTATCTTTCCAGAAATAAGTGAAGCCCCTCTCTTTCCTCTAGAGTCAATCCAGAGGTACAGTTCTGCCCTTACAATAATCATATGTCCAGCAGGAGAAATAGAAGCACTCTTAGGCCCGACGGTCTTTTGGGAGCTGGAAGACCACATTTACGTCTCCTGGGTTTGCTCTTAGGAACTCCACATGCCTTCAGCCCACAGACCCATCCTCACAGCTGCGCCTCCCCCACATCCAGGTTGTCTCCTCCACAGTCAGGGCTATCAGCAGTTCACAAAATTCTTTCCACACCACTCCACTCCCACTGCTTCATAAAAATCCACTTTTATACCCAGGCCTGGTCATTTCAACCCCCTGAATCCTCATTTCTAACTCAGGCCCTTCTTGGAAGTACCAGAGAACTGACTCAGCCTCCTCAGGAACTGGCAACTGTGACTCAATTATCCAGATGTTCACAGTTTTTCCAGTCTTGTCTCCAATTAGCCAGAAGTTTTAAACAAAGAGATGTGTTTAACTAGGTCAGCTGTCAGGTCTAAGTTGGGTCACTACTTCTTTACAAACCAAGAAATGAAAGGCAGGGATTTCTGTACATTTGAACACAACCCCAGAAGCCCATTCTTATTTCTCTTAGCCCAAAGGATGTCTTTTAAATTCTCTGTTTCCTCTTAAGAATAAATGCCATCAATCACCAATGAGAACTTGGGAATGTTACAAGTCATGGAAGCGGAAGCTCCCAGAACACCCCCCCCCCCCATTCATTGCTGAAGAGTCTGCAAGGCTCACTGTGTGATTGGAACTTCATGATATGGGGGATTGGAATATTGAAGATCTGGAGCCAAACTGTCTTTGGCTGTCGTTAGTCTTTTTTAATAGGCTTTCATTACCCACCCTTGTATCTGATTAGTATCCTTTTGACTATTAGGTAACATCTTTGGAAAGTATTTCTATCAAATGAATCTACTAGTTTTTATCAATTCAAAATCTAAGAATGATACTTACTATTCCTGATTCAGCAGATTTCCCCCACTGTGCTGTGATCTACTTACTTGATGATATTAATTCCCACTAATGGAGTTGGGAAATAATTTTACTTATGATTTTGTTTCTTAACTACAGAAAGCTCATAAAACTGCTTCCATATTTGAGACATGATATGAGGTAACCTAACCATGTTCCTAGGTTGTGTATCCATGTGACTTAGAATAATAAACTATATTTTCTTTCTTTTGAGCTGAGAGCTGGGCTTTGTGTTGACAGTTTTAGCATCCAATGTGAGACCTCAAGATAACCCACTTTTTCTGAGGAATCACAGAATTAGTGCAAATCCCTAGCTCATACTCTGCTTGTGTGATCTCTCATTTATCTCCTTTGGTGGATGAATATGAGTTTTGTTTTATTTTTTTCTGGGGTTTGGACTACCACTTTGACTTGGCTGCTGGGTCACCAGTTTGTTTTGAACTGGTTATCAGGCACCCTCTTGTTTGTCTGGGAGCTTTCACAGTGCATCTTATTGTCTGTGGCCTGTTTTCCGCCACTTCTCCAGCACTGATGCTGGCTTTTGTCTGTTTTCTCTCATGCTTTTCCCTTTTAGGTCATGAATTCTATGAGTGCCTGACCATGAGGACACTCTAGATAAGTGGAACAGTGTGGAGGTGTGCGGGAACTCTCCAGCTTCACAGGGAAGCCAAGACAACATACCTACTCTGTTTCTCTACAGTACACATGAGGGGTGATCACCTAATGTCTTGAGCCCCATCACACTCTCATAATGTGAGAGATATGAATGAAAGGAACTGAATTCAGATAAGACCTGAGGGGCACTCTGTGATCAGTACATTACTATGGCCCGAAACACCAACCCTGACAGCTAGCATAAATATTGGAAAAATTAAATCTCACTCAGAAATCCCCCTAAGAACTTTTAGGGTTAAAAGAAGTGATATACTACTAAATCTATATTTATGGGATGACTAGCAAAATTAGATACTTTGGTCAAATAAAATAATTTAGCATGGGTTGGTCTCACTCCCACAGATGATCTTGTTTTCTTAATATTGCATGTTCTATATTATTTATGAATCCTAGCTCAGAATCTTCAGATGTGAATATAACCTGGAGTGTCCACAGAAGCCAAGAAAGCAAAAGGTGTTGATGTGAGGAGAAGGAGAACATGATAGTAGGACAAAGGTGCTATGGGGTGTGTGCTAAAGAACTGGGGTGGGCCTATCCTGGGAGCTGCTGTAATACAGAGAGAGATTAAAGACCATTGAAAAGCCATAGGAAAACCTATTATTTCATGTTTCCTTAAAAATACATATATACTCTATAAAAGTGATGCATATACAACATATATAAATCATAATTTAAATGAAATTAAATCACTTCCAAGAGTCACAATCACATAGCTTTCTAGTACCAGGCATGGAAAGCCTCCCTTCAAGAGTCCAAGAGACTCCTAAACAGTATAGGCTGTTTCCATTGCCCTTGGCTGCCTCCCAGCTCCTGAATATAAGGGCTTGTTGCTAAAAACACCACACACTTTGGACACTGAAGAACTTGGAGGAATTGAGCTGGACCTGAGCTGGTAGCCTCCTCCCTGAGGACTAGCTCTCATAGCATCTGAAGGTGCTAGACCAGATGCCAAGGAAGAAAAGCAACCAAAAGTAAACCTGTTAACTACAACAATGACTTGCATGGTAAGATATACTCAAGGATGTAACAGAGGCACTAAGTGGTAACCAGCAACTGCCTCACTGGACTTAAGGCTCACCAAATGAAGGGAATACATTCTCGGCAATATAAGTAACCAACATAACTATGTAACTAATCTGTGGATGGGAGATCATGGGCTCTAGAAGACAACCTGTTACTGCCACTTTCCTAAACCAGGATAATTCTCAACTGCATTCTAAATACTTATCCTTAATATCAACAGATAAGTGTAGTTCTTATCTCTCACCAAAAAAGCTTCTTTTTCAGTAGCCAAGAGCATCACAGGAATCTACATCTGATCAAAATGCAGAGAACCACTGTCTGTAGGTGCCCAACTCCCAATAATAGATCTACAACACAAACCTACACCTACACCAAGGCTCAGGGAAAATTATGGAAAAGAGATCTGAAAGAATGTAAGAATCAGAGGATCTGAACAATTGCTAAAAGATGTCTCCTATATCTGGCAGGAAGTTGCACCCATGAAATTTCAACAATCCATATAGACAAATGAAAGCTGCCAGAGTGCCAGAGAAAATCAATGTGCTCAGGAATGAGCTCCTTGATACATTATTTAATCTCAAGTAATCATTTTAAAACACATATACATGTGAGCAACACTAAATGGACTTGTCAGGTGTATTGATATAGACCCTCCTCTTCTCTCGTGTGTATTTATAGCAGTGATAATTAAAAAAAGAAAAGGTCATAGTGTTGAGAGGGAGTAGGGAGACATGGGAGGAGCTATAAGGGGAAAAGTAAGGGGTGAAAATGGTGGAGGTAGAGTATTATGAAATTATCAAAAATATAATAAACTAAAAGTTAAAAACTAAAATCAATTAAAAACAAATAAGACAAACTACATTGTACTATGCAGTCCAATGCCCAAGGCCTGAGTTTGCTTATAATAAGTATACTTTAGTTTCTCCTATTTGGAAGAATATCTGATGTCTTTAAAAAGTTATTTCCAAATTATTAGAAAACACAAAAATAGGTATCAGAAGGTTTCTTGTGAATGCTCCATAATGGTTTTCTGGATTAAAAACAAGCAGACAAATAAATAAAACAGGTTTAAATCCATCCATGGAGAGTGTCCTGCCTGAACTTGAATTTCACTTTCTCTTATCTTGACTCTTGGATTCCATCTCGTTTCTGGAATTCTTGCTTAAAGACTACAGCATTGAGTTTGGTAATATATATATATTTTTATGAGTCATGTATAAAAGCTAGTCAACTTTTTGCTAAATCTTTCTTATCTCCAAGAAATATTGATAGAACAAACAATGAAGATTGTGTGTGTTCTATGGGCAATAGCACCAGTTCATACTTTATAGTTTAAGGCCTTTGCCTTTGCATCTTCAGGAGGAATAACCAGCCTTCTACGATGTGTTCCATGACAATTAGAAGTCACCCTGGATACCTTACAGTCGCTATAATTATGCTGAGTTTTATGTCAAACAGAAATCTCCCTGTTTCTGATTATTTTGCCCCAGATGTACCTGAAGCATATTTTAAAGCTGAATCTCCTTTTCTTATTTCCTGTCCACATTTCTAACTTCCCAAGCCCCCCTGGATAATTTATCTACTGCTCTAATATTTACAGTTAAAGAAGTATAGACATACTCCTTTTCTCTTTGGGCTCAGGAAATGTCTCCAATCATTTTTCAATCACTTGTGGTCCAGAGAGAGCCTAAACATGCCTTTTCTGGGGAAAATTTAATCCATATGCTTATGATTAATTTATACATATCACTAAATTGGTGTTTCTAAGACATTACATTTGGCAAGCTATTTGTCTCTTTTATCTTATAGGAGTTGGTATGAGTTTTCACTCCAGTGCTTTTCAGTCCTATCAAACTATCTGGAGAAATTATTCTGAATATTTGAGATGCATTCTGTCCATATTGTTATTTATACACAAATGCACAAATACTGTGAAGTGAGAGGCAACAAAGAGGATTCAACAAATTTATGGTGAATGTCCCTTTAGACAACATCATAATTGTTCCTCAGAGTGGAATATGGTGCTCTAATAACTGATTTATTTTAAAAATCCATATATTTCAATTTAGTCATAGGTGATTTAATAATCTTCCACTTTGTATTATCATGTCTTAATATTTCTGGCCTTCAATTTGCTTTTCTATCAAGATACACTAATTTGGAAAACTTGGGAGAACCAGAGAAATGAATTTTTACTGGGGACATTAGAAAAGATGGCAATGAGACAAAACTTTAATTACTGAAAAATGTTAGAATAATTATGAATAAGTGATTCCAATTTAAGACAGGCAATCTATGAGTATCTAGTTAAAAACAGAATTAATAGAACATAACAAATATAGATAATTAAAGTCTTTGAATACCAGACTTCTGAGTTCAGAGGTCTGCATCAGCAAGAGATATTTGGCAAAGGTATCTTAAGAAGAAGGAAGGAAATTAGAGTCCTGAGTGATACTGTGGAGGAAAGATTAGACATATAAGAAATACAGGCAGATAGGAAGTGAGGAAATATAGGCAGATTGGAAGTGGGGGATACAGGCAGTTAGGAAGAGGGGAAATACAGACAGAATACAAGAGATGGAAGAGAGAATCTCAGGCATTGAAGATATGGTAGGAAAAATGGATACAACATAACAAAGAAAATGTTAAATTTAAAAACACTCCAGATGCAAAATATCCAGGAAATGTTTGACATTATAAAAAGACAAAATCTAAAAATAATAGAATTAGAAGAAGGAAAAGAATTCCAGTTCAAAGACCCAGAAAATATTTTGTAACAAAATCATAAAAGAAAAATTTCCTATCCTAAAGAAGAGATGCCTATAAAGAAACACGCAGAACACAAATAGATTAGACCAGAAAAGAAAATCCTTCCACACACAATGATTAAAATACTATTAAGTTAAAGAATATTAAAAACTGCAAGGGAGGAAGACTAAGGCAGACCTGTTAGAAACACACCTTACTTCTCCTTAGAAACTCTAAATGCCAGAGGGGCCTGCATAGTCATGCTACAGATTCTGAGAGACCACAGAGGCAACCCAAACTATTATACCCAGCAAAACTTTTAATCGCCATAGGTGCAAAAAATAAAATATTTCACAATAAAGTCAAAGTTAAACATATCACAAAAGATGCTTAAAAGAAAATTCCAACCTAAGGAGGAAATATAGGAAATAGATAATCTCAGATCAGCAAAATTAAAAGAAAATTATGTGTACTCACATATACACACATCACTACCACCATCCCCACCACCAACCCCCCACCATCCCCCACCCATCTACCATTCCCACCACCAAACCCCCACCATCCCCCACCCCCATCATCATCCCCACCCCATCATCCACCCCCACCTCCTACCATCTCCCCACCTCCCACCATGCCCACCACCACCATTACCCACAATCTCCATCCTGCCCCAACCATCGTCACCATCATTACCACCACCACCAACAACAAAAGGGCAAGAATCAACAGTCATTGGTCATTGATTTCCTTGTGATACTCCAAAACTGATCATATATGTGTACACAAAGCAAGTCTCAACAGGTAAAAAGAAAATGGAAGCAACTCCATGCTTTGTGTCTGACCATCATTGGTTAAAGGTGGACAACAACAACTGGAGCAATGGGAAGCTTACAAACTCATGGAAACTGAACAACTCTGTGGAATAAACAATGGGTAAGACAAAAGTAAGAAAGAAATAAAAGACTTTCTAGAATTCAATGAAGACCCAAATGACACAATGAAAAGATTTCTAAGAAGCAAGTTCCTACATGAAAAACAAAACTAGTGATATCTCACACTAGCAACATAGCAGCACACCTGAAAGCTATAGAACATAAAGAAATCACACCCAAGAGAAGTAGACAGCAAGAAATAATCAAACCCAGGGGTGAAATCAATAAGATAGAAACAAAGAAAATCAACATGATAGACAAACCCTTATCCAAACTATCTAAGAGAAAGAGAGAAAATATTCAAATTAATAAAATTAGAAATGAAAAGAAGGACATAAAAACAGACAGTAAGGACATCTAGAAAAAAATCATAAAAACAGACTTTAAAAACAGGTATTCCACCAAATTGGAAAATCAAAAAGAAATGAATAATTTTCTTGATAGATACATACCACTGACCAAAGTTAAATCAAGATCTGATAAATAGACCTATAACCCCTAAGTAAATAGAAGCAGTCATTAAGTCTCCCAACCAGAGGGAACAGCAGGGACCAGGATGGCAGAGTCAGGGAGGGACAGAGAGGGAGAACAAAGAAACATATCTTGATGGAGGGAGCCATAAAGGGTTACGGAGATACATGGTGCTGGGGAAATTTCCAGCAATCCACAAGGACTAAGACTCCAAGCAATAGTAAAGAAGGTATCTGAACTGACCTTCCCCTGTAATCAACCCTAAATGTCATCATAAAACCTTCATCCAGCAACTGATGGGATCAGGCGCAGAGATCCACAGCTAAGCACTGGGTCCAGGTCCCAGTCCTGTCCAAGAGAGGGGGGAGGGGTCATAGGAGCAAAGGGGTCAAGATCATGATGAGAAAACCCACAGAGACAGCTGACCTGAGCTACTGAAAGTTCACTGACTGGACTGATAGCTGGGGAACCTGCCTGTAAGCCAAACTAGGTCCTCTGAATATGGATGACAGTTGTGTGGCCTCTGGCAGCGGGACCAGGATTTATCCCTAGGGCATGAAATGGCTTTTTGGAGTCCATTCTCTATAAAGGGATACCTTGCTCAGTCTTGATGGGGGAGGAACTTGGTCCTGCCTCAACTGCATATGCCAGACTTTGATGACTCGCCATGGGAGCCTTACTCTCTCTGAGGAATGGATGGGGAGGAGGGGTGGAGAAGGGGGAAGCTGAATGGTGGGTGGGAGGAGGGGAAGGAGGAGGAACTGTGGTTATAATCTAAAATAAAAAAGAAACTTTCTAAATAAAAAAAATAGTTTTAAAAAGAAAATACAATTGGGGATTGTGAAATGAGATTGTATAGCTCTTTAGAATTATTACATTAATAGAAGAAAAACTGAATAAAGTAGCACAGTTGCCTTGCCTAGCATGCATCAGGATCTGCATGTCCCTTCAGTGTCTCATAAACCAGCCATGGTGGTCCATGCCTACAGTGCCAGCATTTCTCAGATGGAGGCATGGATATTAAAAGTTTAAGATCATCCTTAGATAGTGAGTTCAGGGCTAACCTGGGCTACATGAGATCCTGTCAGAAACAAAAATAAAGCAATATAATTGAATGAAGCAAATGGTGACACTGGATGGGAAATCTAGACTACAGAATTATATATTCTGTATATATCACTTTATATATACAGACATCATTTTAAATATACCATACTTGGCTGCTATTTACCATCAAACTAACTCAAATATTAGTAGTGTATGAATACTTTAAAATAAACTATTGTCAGAGAACAGAGTTAAGTCAATAGTTCACAAACCTCTGTGTTTCTCTATATTCATTTAGCTATTAATAAATATTTTTCTTTTTGTTATGAATAAAATAACATTTTCTATCCATGTATATCCTTGTTCAAGGTCCCATATCCCTCCCACCCCCTCCAATCACTCACTCTTCTCCACATCTCCCAATCTCTTCCCCAGCAAGGGCAGAAGGTCCCAAGGTCCCAATATGGCTTAGTTCAGCATCCACTCCTGGTAGATCCAATTTCCTCACCCCAACATCAAGACTGAGTCAGGTGTTCCTCTGGAGGGAGTGATCTAAGGTGCTGGTCCAAGGTGTTTCAGATCCCAAGCTGTTCAGTGGTTGTGGTTTGCAGCTTGGACATGCTATGCTTTTTAATTTTTTGTTTAGAGTCCACTAATGAGTGAGTACATCCCCTGCTTATCTTTCTGGGTTGAGATACCTTGTTCAGGAGGATATTCTCCAAATCTATCCATTTGCCTTCAAATTTTAGGATATTATTTTTTCTTACTGCTGAGTACTACTGCATTGTGTAGATGTACCACAGTTTGTTAATCCATTCTTCAGTTGAGGGGCATCTAGGTTGTTTCCAGGTTCTTGCTATTACAAATAATGCTGCTATGAACATAGTTGAGCTAATGCCCTTGGTGAGTAAGAATGTGAATCCTTTGGGTATATGCCCAGAAGTGGTATTACTGGATACTTGGGGAGATTGATTCCCAGTTTTCTGAGAAACCGCCATACTGCATTCCAGAGTGGCTGAACAGGCTTGCACTCCTACCAACAATGGAGGAGTGTTCCCCTTGCTCCACAACCTCTCCAGCATAGGCTATCATCTGTGTCTTTTATCTTAACCAATCTGACAGGTATAAGGTGATAGCTCATTTGCATTTCTTTGATAGCTAAAGAAGTTGAGCACTTTTTCAAGTGCCTTTCAGCCATTCATAATTATTGTGCTGAGAATTCCCTTTTTAGATCTGAATCCCATTTTTTGACTGGGTTATTCAAGGTTTTGGGCTCTAGTTTCTTGAGTTCTCTATGTATTTTAGAGATCAGTCCTCTATCACTTGTAGGGTTGGTGAAAATCTTTTCCCATTCTGTAGCCTGTCATTTGTCCTATTGACAGTGTCCTTGGCTTTGCAGAAGAGTCTCAGCTTCAGGAGATCCCACTTATCCCTCTTTGTCTAAAATCAGGTGTTCATAGGTTTTTGGGTTAATGCCCGGAGCCTCAATTCAATTCCATTGATCCACAAGTCTGTTTTTATGCCAGTACCAGGCTGTTTTTATTACTGTAGCTCTATAGTATAACTTGAAGTCAGGGATGGTGATGCCTCCTGAGGTTCTTTTGTTGAGCAAAATTCTAGCTTTCCTGTTATTCCAAATGAAGTTGAGTATTGTTGTTTCAAGGTACAAGAAATATTGTGTTGGGATTTTGATGGGCAGTGCATTGAATCTGTAGATTACTTTTGGTACAATTGCCATTTTTACTATGACATGGGAGATCTTTCCATTTTCTGATATCTTCTTCAATTTCTTTCTTCAGAGATTTTAAATTTTTGTCAAACAGATCTGTTACTTCTTTGGTTATAGTTACTCCAAGGTATTTAATGCTATTTGCAGCTATTATAAAGGGTGATGTTTCCCTTATTTCTTTTTCAGTGCTTTTATCTTTAGTGCATAAGAGGGCTACTGATTTCTTTGAGTTAATCTTGTATCCTGCTACATTGCTGAAGGTGTTTATCAGCTGTAGAAGTTCCCTGGTAGGATTTTGTGGATCACTTATGCATACAATCATATCATCTGCAAATAGAGATAGTTTCACTTCTTCTTTTCCAATTTGTATCCCCTTAATCTCCTTTTGTTCTGTTATTATTTTAGCTAAAACTTCAAGAACTATATTGAATAGATAAGGGGAGAGAAGACATCCTTGTCTAGTTCCTGATTTAGTGGGACTACTTTGAGTTTTTCTCCATTAAGTTTGATGGTGGCTGTCGGCTTCTTGTAAATCGCCTTAATTATATTGAGATATTTTCCCTGTATTTCTGATCTCTCCAGGGTTTTTATCAAAAAGGAGTGTTGGATTTTGTCAAAGGCTTTTTCAGCATCTAAGGATATGATCATGTGGTTTTTTTTTTTCAATTTGTTTATGTGATGGATGACATTTGCAGTTTTTCATATGTTGAACCATCCCTACATTTCAGGGATGAAGCCTACTTGGTCATGGGGGATGATATTTTTTATATATTGTTGTATATGGTTTGCCAAAATTTTGTTGAGAATTTTAGCATCAATATTAATGAGGGAAATTGGTCTGTAATTCTCCTTCTTTGTTGTGTCTTTGAGTAGCTTGGGTATTAGAGAAATTGTGACCTCATAAAAGAAATTTGGCAATATTCCTTCAGTTTCTAACCCTAACCCTAACCCTACTGTGTGAAATAGT
>PVIH01000122.1:429958-484015 GCA_004025045.1 Sigmodon hispidus
TTTTTTTTTTTTTTTTTTTTTTTTTTTTTTTTTTTTTTTTTTTTTTTTTTTTTTTTTTACTTGGGAGGCTTTTAATGACAGCTTCAATTTCCTTTAGGGTTATAGGTCTATTTAGGTAATTAATCTAGTCTTCATTTAATTTGATAAATGGTACCTGTCCAAAAAGCTGTCCATTTCTTATAGGTTTTTCATTTTTGTGGAATATAGATTTTCAAAGTATGACCTGATAATTCTCTGGATTTCCTGGGTATCTGTTGTTATGCCCCCCTTTTCATTTCTGATTTTGTTGATTTGGATACTCTCTCTCTGCTTTTTCATTAGTTTTGATAAGGGCTTATCTATCTTATTGACTTTCTCAAAGAACCAACTCTTTGGTTCATTGATTCTTTGTATTGCTCTTTTTGTTTCAATTGTATTGATTTCAGCTCTAAGTTTGATTATTTTCTACTATCTACTCCTACTAGGTGAGTTTGCTTCTAATTTTTCTAAGGCTTTCAGTTTTGCTGTTAGTTCACTAGTGTGGGATTTCTCTAGTTTTTTCATATAAGCATCTAGTGCTATGAATATTCCTCTTAAGACTGCTTTCATTGTGTCCCACAAGTTTGGGTACGTTGTGGATTCATTTTCATTAAATTCTAGGAAGACTTTGAATTCTGTCTTAATTTCTTCTTTGACCCAGAGTTTGTTTAGTTGAGTGATGTTTAGTTTCCGTGAGTTGGTAGGCTTTCTTTGATTTTTGACGTTGTTGAACTCTAACTTTAGGCCCTGGTGGTCTGATATGTTACAAGGGATTATTTCCATTTTTTTTGTATCTATTGATATTTGCTTTATAACCAATTATGTGGTCAATTTTAGGGAAAGTTTCATGTGGTGCAGAGAAATATGTATATTTCTTTACATTTGGGTGAAGCTTCTGTAGATATCTATTAAATCCATTTGCATAATAACCTCTGTTAGTTTCCTCTTTCCATGTGGAGTCTCTGTCTGGTTGACCTATCCAGGGGAGAAAGTGAAGTATTGAAGTCTCCCACTATTAGGATGTCAGAACTGATGTGGGATTTGAGCTTTAGCAGTGTTTCTTTTACATAGGTAGGTGCCCTTATATTAGGGGCATAAATATTCAGGATTGAAATTTCCTCTTGACCAATTTTTCCTGTGATGAATAAGTAATGCCATCCTGGTCCCTTTTAATTGCTTTTATCTTAAAGTCTACTTTGTTAGATATTAGGATGGCAACCCCAGCTTGTTTTTTAGGGCCATTTGATTGGAAAATCTTTTCCCAACCCTTTAATCTGAGCCCTTTAATTTTCCCAACCCTTTAATCAACACCTTTGTGGTTGCGGTGTGTTTCTTGTTTGCAGCAGAAGGATGGCTTCTGTTTTTGTATCCATTTTGTTAGTGTGTATTTTTATAGGTGAGTTGAGTCCATTGATATTAAGAGATATTAGTGATCACTGATTGATGTTTCCTGCTATTTTTTGGTGGTAGTTTGTATATATTTCCTTTCTCTGGGCTTTTCTTTATTATTATTATTATTATTATTATTATTATTATTAACAAAGAAGTCACACTTTCTATCTTTGTATATCCTTATTCAAGGTCCCTTCCCCCTGCCACCACATCAAGTCATTCATTCTTCTTCACAATTCCCTATCCCCTCCCTGGGCAGGCAGCAGGCAGTCCCATGTTCCCACTGTCCCAATATTGCTCAGTTCAGTCTCCACTCCTAGCAGATCCAGCCCTCTCCTCCCTCCCTCAAGAGTGAGTCAGGTGTTCCTCTAGTGGGAGTGGGATCGAAGGAGTCAGTCCAGGGTGTTTCTGATCCCAAGCTGTGCAGTGGTTGTGGTTTGCAGCTTGGGCATGCTTTGCTTTTTTCTTGATTGTTTGTTTGTTTGTTTAGAGTCCACTAATAAGTGAGTACATCCCCTGCTTATCTTTCTGGGTTTGTGATACCTCGTTCAGGAGGATATTCTCCAAATCCATCATTTGCCTGCAAATTTTAGGACATCATTTTTTTTTACTGCTGAGTAGTACTCCATTGTGTAGATGTACCACAGTTTGTTAATCCATTCTTCAGTTGAGGGGCATCTAGGTTGTTTCCAGGTTCTTGCTATTACAAATAATGCTGCTATGAATATAGTTGAGCTAATGCCTTTGGAGTGTGACTGTGCATCTTTAGGGTATACACCCAGAAGTGGTATTGCTGGGTCCTTGGGGAGATTGGTTCTCAGTTTTCTGAGAAACAGTAATACTGCGTTCCAAAGTGGCTGAACAAGCTTACACTCCCACCAACAATGGAGGAGTGTTCCCCTTGTTCCGCATCCTCTCCAACATAGGCTGTCCTCTGTGTCTTTTATCTTAGCCAATCTAACAGGTATCAAGTGGTATCTCAAAGTTGTTTTGATTTGCATTTCTCTGATGGCTAAAGATGATGAGCACTTTTTTTAGGTGCCTTTCAGCCATTCTTAATTCTGCTGAGAATTCCCTTTTTAGATCTGAATCCCATTTTTTGATTGGGTTATTCAAGGTTTTACCTCTCGATTCTTGAGTTCTTTATATATCTTAGAGATCAGTCCTCTATCACTTGTAGGGTTGGTGGAAATCTTTTCCCATTCTGTAGGCTGTCATTTTGTCCTATTGACAGTGTCCTTGGCTTTACAGAAGCTTCTTAGTTTCAGGAGATCCCACTTATTGATTGTTGGTCTTAGTGTCTGTGCCACTGGTGTTATATTTAGGAAGTGGTTGCCTGTGCCAATTTGTAGAAGTGTATTTCCCACTTTCTTTTCTATCAAGTTTAAAGTGGCTGGGTTTATGTTGAGGTCTTTGATCCACTTGGATTTGAGTTTTGTGCAGGGTGACAGCTCGGATGTATTTGCATTTTTCTACACACTTCCATTCTCTGGGCTTTTCTTCTGTGGGATTATTGAATGTTTGTGGTTTCATGGGTGTATGTTGGATCCTTAGGTTGGAGTTTTCTCTCTAATGCTTTCTGGAGGGCCAGATTGGTAGATAGGTATTGTTTCATTCTGACTTTGTCATGAAATGTCTTGTTTACTCCATCTATGGTGATTGATAATTTTGATGGGTATAGTAGTCTAGGTTGGCAGCCATGCTCTTTTAGTGTCTGCATAACTTCTGACCAAGCCCTTCTTGTTTTCATCATTTCCATTGAATAGTCAGATGTTATTGTGTTGGGTCTGCCTTTATAAGTAAATTGGTCCTTTTCTTTTGCAGCTCTTAAATTTTTTTCTTTGTTCTGTATGTTTTGTGGATTGATTATTATGTGGTGAGTGGACATTTTTTAGGTTCATATCTATTTGGTGTTCTGTAACCTTCTTGTATCTTTATAGGCATTTCCTTTTTTAA
Source organism: Sigmodon hispidus (assembly GCA_004025045.1). Lineage (NCBI taxonomy): Eukaryota > Metazoa > Chordata > Mammalia > Rodentia > Cricetidae > Sigmodon > Sigmodon hispidus. The sequence continues at coordinate 433,325 of PVIH01000122.1, forward strand.
GTTAGGATAGTTTTCTTCTATGATTTTATTGAATACATTATCTGTGCCTTTGAGTTGGTATTCTTCTCCTTCTTCTATTCCTATTATTCTCAGGTTAGGTCTTTTCATGGTGGCCCAGATTTCCTGAACATTTTGTGTTATGGCTTTTTTGGTTTTAGTATTTTCTTTGACTGATGTATCTATTTCTGCTATTGTGTCTTCCACTCCAGAGATTCTGTCTTCCTTCTCTTGGATTCTGTTGGTTTTGCTTGTATCTGTAGTTCCAGCTTTTTTCTTCAGGTTTTCTATTTCCATCTTTGTCTCATTTTGTGCCTTTATTATTGCTTCTATTTCAGTTTTTAGTTCCTGGAATGTTTCTTTCATTTTTTGGTTTTCCTTTTCTTGGTTTTTATTCAAGGATTTGTTCATCTCTTGCAATTTTTTGTTTGTATTTTCTTCTATTTCTTTAAGGGAATTTTCTATATCTTGTTTGAAGGTTTCAATAATCTTCATAAAGGTGTTTTTGATGTTGTTTCCTTCTGTTTCCTCTTCATTGCTCTGTTCAGGTCTTGTACTTGTAGAACCACCAGTTTCTTCTGGTGTTGCCTTGTGGTTCTTTATATGGTTATATGTATTTTTGCGCTGGCGTCTGCCCATGGCTTCAGTGGTTCATGATTAGGCAATTCCTAGTCAGTTGTGACAAGAAGACTTGTGTGTCTCCTATCTCCTCTGAGCAAGTGGTCTGCTTGATCTCTGACTCTGCTCTGGATAGGGGTCTGAATTTCAAATCCTCAGTCCTTCTCTGCTGATGCAGTTCTAGGCGGGGCCTGGCCATGCAAGGTCTCCTCTGTTAGGTGGCTGGAGAAGCCCCTCACAGCCAAACCCTAGTCCTGTCTGCTAGGGAGAGCTGAGATCAAACTCTAGGGATTGACCCTGGTCCTGGAGAGTGACTCCTAATACATCTTTTTTCAATGAATGAAGAAGATCTGAACACATTCAATAAAGGAAAGCAAAAATTACCAGGTTTGGACTTTCCTTCACAGCCAGAAAGATTCTGTTGAGTCTGCCAGCAGGGGATTTTACATATTAATGCCCTACCTAGAAAAGCTGACATGTTGAAAATGAAATCAACATTTCCCTGTTTTACATTAACTAAGGCTAAAGTGTCATTTACCTTATCAGGAGAAAATATTCAATGCTGAAGTGATAGCTTTGTGAACAAGGCATGATTTTTTTTCCTTATGAACACAGCTGGAAAAATATCCAGTCAAGTGCTTCCAACCCAAATCCAAGAACACATGAAAAAGATCATTCACCATGATCAACAGGCTCCATCCCAGGGATACAAGGATAGTTCAATATATAAAAATGGATAAATGTAATCCACCATATAATCAAATTGAAAGAATAAAGCACACTTGCTTATCTTACTAGATGTAGAAGAGATCTTTGACAAAATCCAACATCTCTTTGTGATTAAAGTCCCAGACAAATTAGGGACATAATAAAGTTAGTTTACAACAAACCTATAGCCAGCATTAAACTAAATGAAGAGAAACTCAAAGCAATTCTACTAAAAGCAGGAACAAGACAAGGTTATGCATTCTCTCCAAATATATCCAATATAGCATTTAAAGTCTTAGGTAGAACATTAAGGCAGCTGAAGGAGATCATGGGAATATAAACTGAAAAGAAAGAGTCAAAGTATCATTATTTGTAAATGATATGATAGGATTCATAAGTGACTCTAAAAATTCCATCTCAAACTCCTACAGCTGATAAAACACTTTCAGCAAAGTAGCTGGGATAAAATCAACTCACAAAAATCAGTATTTCTACTATATGCAAATGACAAATGGACTGAGAAAGAAATCAAAAAAACAACACCTTAATAATAGCCTCAAATAATATGAAGTATCTTCAGATGACTAATAAACTCTTCATCTTTGAAGAAAAAAAATGAAGAAGATATCAGAAGACAGAAAGACCTCACATGCTCATGAATTGGTAGAATTGTTTTAGCAAAAATGGTCATGCTACCAAAAGCAATCTATAGATTCAATGCAATACCCATTAAAATCCCAACATAATTCTTCACAGATCTTCCAAGGACAATTCTCAACTGCATATGGAAAAACAAATAAACAAACAAAAATACCCAGGCTAGCTCACACAATCCTGAAAAATAAAAGAACTGCTGGAGATATCTCCATCCCTGATTTCAAGTTGTACTATACAGCTATAGTAATAAAAGCCTTGTGGTATTTGCATAAAACAGACATGTTGATAAGTGGAAATGAATTAAACACATAGACATAAAGAAGACAGGGTTTCTCTGTGTAGGCTGTCCTGGAACTCATTCTGTAGACTAGGCTAGCCTAGAACTCACAAAGATCTGCCTGTCTCTGCCTCCTGAGTGCTGGGATTAAACGCGTGTACTGATATCACTGGGTCAAACTCCACATCTAACAGAAAGCTAATATCCAAAATATATAAAGAACTCAAGAAACTAGATGTCACAAACAAAATAATCCAATTAAAAATTGGGTACAGATCTAAACAGAATTTTTTAATAGAAGAAACTCAATGGCTGGGAAATATTTAAAGAAATGTTCAACATCCCTAGCCATCAGGGAAATGCAAACCAAAACTATTTGAGATTCCATCAAATAGCCTGTCATATTAGCCAAGATTAGTAATACAAGTGACAACTCATGCTGTCAATGATGTGGAATAAGGGGACCACTCATCCACTGCTGGTGGGAGTGAGAGCTTGCGTAGCCACTATGAAAATCAACATAGTGGTTCTTCAGAAGACAGAGACTCATCTACCTCAGGACCCAGCTATCAACTCTTGAGCATATATCTATCTAGACTACTTTATCCTACCACAAGCACATTTACTCAGCTGTTTTCATTGCACCTTTATCCACAGTAGCCCGAAACTGGAAACAACTTAATGTCCCTCAACTAAAGAATGGATCAAGAAAATGTGGTATATTTACACAGTGGATTATTACTCAGCTGTTAAAATAAAAGTTTCAGTCAAATGGATAGAACTAGAAAAAAATCTGAGTGAGGTAATCTGTTACAGGGCATTCTATCTGGGCACCTTTCGATTACATTAATTTAGTTGGGAAGACCAACCCATTAGTTTTTAATCAAAGACTATTGAAAAGTCTCCAGCTACGATAATGTATTGATTTCTTCTTTTCAGTTTTACTTGGTTTTGCCTTGTATAACTGAGTCTGTTGTTAAGTACATGCCCATAGAAGACTATTCCATATTCCCTAAGAACTGGTGCTTCTGTCTTTATGCTGCACTCTCCTTTATACCTAACAAATCACTTTGCTTTGTGGACAGCTTTGTCTGAAACAAGTACAGCTACTTCTTTACTTATTTATTTGGATCTGTGCATGTGTTGGTTTACTTTCTCTTGCTGTGATAAAATAGCAGGACAAGAGCACCTTAGGTAGGAAGAGAGTTTATTATAACTTACAGTTGAAAGTTAGTCTATCATTTCAAGGGAAGTCTCAGCAGCAAGGGCATCATATGGCTAATCTATTCCATCCTCAGAAGAAGAAAGCAATGGACACAAGTATGCCAGTAATCAGCTCATTTCCTTACACAGCACAGAATCCCCTGCCTGGGAAATAGCACCCTTACAAATTTCTATCAGGAATACAAACCTGTTAACACATTTTGCAGTAATAGCTTGGTAATTCTTCAAAAATTTAAACACAGACTTTCCAGAGGAACCAGTAGTTCCACACTCCTAGAAAACTATATTGCTGTGACAAAGAATCTGTGATTACAGTTTATAAAAACCAAGAATTTATTTCTTATGGTTCTGGAGGCTGAGACCAAGGCATGGGTATAGCTGGTGTCTGGTTAGAGCGGTTTGGTGCTTCACTAGTGCCCTGATGCTGCGTCCTCACATGGTGGGAGCAAAGACAGGGCCAAGACAGCATAGCCTTCAACTGTGTGCCCCTTTAGAGGACAGGATTATTAATCTCATTCATGACAATGAAGCCTATATGATGTGATTGATAGCCAAAGGCCACATATCTTAATATTGTTATACTGGGGTTAAAGCTATGGGAGACATTTTGGAGGTGATGTCATCATTCAAACTGTAACACTAGTTCTACATCCAACAGAAATGAGAACACACAGTATACAGTGTACAAGTTTGTTCAACTGAACACTGCCACATTAGACAAACTGCATCAGCAGACTTAATATCTACCAATAAGTAGATAAATAAAATGCAGCACATCTATACAATATGACTGTGATGGCTAATTTTGGTTTTTAATCTAATTACACCTGTATTTTTCTTGACTCAATTATTTGAGGAGGGAAGGGCCACCTCAAATCTGGACCACAGCTCTGGTAGCAGATCATATAAGGACTTAGCAAGTTTTTGCTTTTTGCCTGCCTGTCCTCACTCTTACTGGTAAATCCATCTACCCTGATGCTGAGGCATTACCTCTTCTTTTGGATTCCAATGTAGATTGAAGACCAAATGAGACATTCTTCCGGACTGAACAAGTACTGAATTCTTGGTCTTTCCATCAGGAGACAGGCTTTATGAGGCTAGCCAGAGCAAAGCCTGTAACCTCCTCTAATAAATCCCTCTTTCCTCTTTAATACACACACACACACACACACACACACACACACACACACACACACAAAGTTCTACTCTTCTGAGATCTATGATTACTAGGATATTATTTAGCAAGAAGAACAAATGAAGTATTAGTACTTGCTTCCTACAAAATAAATCAACATTAAAACATTATTCAAAGTGAAAGAAGCCAGATATGAAAGGCCACACACAGCACGGTCCATTTATATGAAAAGTGCAGGAGAGGCAAATCTCTGCAGATGGAGGATAAATTAGTGGTTTACCAAATCTGGGGAAAGAGATGGAGGAATAACTACTGATAGGCATGGAGTTATCTTCAGGGGATAATGGTTGTACATTACTAAAAATGTGTGCTGTGCATATGTACACATGTATATGTTGGTGTGCTTATCTGTGGAGGAACATGTGAAGGGCAGAGGTTGCTGTCAGGATATCTCTCAATCACTCTTAACATTATTCTTTGAGAAGGGGTCTCTCAGTAATTCTACAGCTCACCACTGGCCAAGTCACCTGTCTGCTACAGAGCACTGGAGTCACAGGCATGCACTGCAATTCCAGGCTTTCATGTTTGTGCTGGGGATATGTCTCTGCTACAGAGCACTGGAATCACAGGCATGCACTGCAATTCCAGGCTTTCATGTTTGTGCTGGTGATGTTAACACAGGTTCTTATGTTTATACAGCAAGCAATGGGATAATCTTATCCTCTCAATAAAGCTGCTACTAGAAAAGCAAAACTATGGACTGTGAAGATTAATTCAATTGGTGAAGTCCTTCTTGTGAAAGTATGAGGACCTGAAGTAGATTCCCAGAACCCAAGTAAAAAAAGTCAGGCATGGTGGTGTGTGCTTCTAATCCTAGTGCTGAGGACGCTGAGAAAAGTGGGTTGGTGGAGCACTCTGGCCAGCCAGTACGGCCTAATTATGAGCCTCAGGTACTGGTGAGTGAGTGATCCTGTTTTCTAAAACAAGGTGGCTCCTGAGGAACTATTGTAAGGTTGACCTCTTGCCTTCACATACACCTCCCCCCACAAAAACAGTTGCCCCCCAGAGACAGGCAGACATAGAAAGACAGACACATACAGAGACAGGCAGACAGAAACATACAGAAAGACACAGACAAACATACACAGAAAGAGACAGAGAGAGATACACATACACAGAAAAACAGACAAACATACAGAGACAGACAGACAGATAGACACACACATATGTACACATAAAGAAAAAAACCCCTCCAATGCTATTTTATTTTTGCTGTGAAGTAACACCCATGTCCTTCTCTTCTATACTTTCAATAGCTGTTTAAATAGAAGGATGAACTCAGTTTGCCCTATCCCTAGGGAGAATCAAAAGTTAAATTCTGAGAAACTTTGGGAAGGAAAAACTCAGACTTTCATGGATTTGTTGAATAAAGATGCCGAAGTAACTTTCATACCTAAATCTTTTGGTGGTGACTGGAGAGGGTAGGGCTCTTGAAATCAATTGATAAAATTTGGACGAGGTTACCAGCAGGGAAAACAAGCCTAAAGCAACCTTTGCAGTAATTCAGTGCTCTGTGTATCTGTCCCTGCTGAGCGTATGCTGTGCCGACGTGTCATAGACTTAGGTTGTGAGTGGTCATGACATCAAAAAGATGACTCTTCTGATTAGAAAGAGTCACATACAGAAAAGAGTGTGTTGCATAGGAATTGGACATGTAAGGTGTAAGTTGCCCCCATAACCATATCCTCCACATCTTTCATTTTACTTATTTTAATGTGCAGAGTAAGTGAAAACAGTGTATTTTGTTCAATATTTGGTTTTGCCAGGCCTAAATCAAAATCTGAGGTGTAATAAGGCAGTGCTAACAGTTCACAGTTAGTGATGGAAGTACTTAATGATGTATGAGGTTCTCAAAATTGATAAATTGTGGGGAATATTTAAATAATTTTAATTATTAAAAGACTGTGTGTGTGTGTGTGTGTGTGTGTGTGAGTGTGCATCTGTCCAAGGTTGCTCTATTTCTATAAAGAATTTTCACTTAAAACGAAGAGCTTCTAAAACATAAAACAGAGTTAAGAAAAAAACATGTCATCTTTGGTCTTTGGTTCTAACAGTCAGTAATTAGGAGATTGCTGTTGTCTATCTATCTATCTATCTGCCTACAGGTACAGTAGTTTTTGATGGAATAACCTTAAGTTCATCTCACTGTGTGTCACCAAAATAACCTTCCAGTCACCCAGAGGCCCTTCCTTCCCCTCCTTCTACACCCTTCTTTATTTGTTCCCCTCTTTCTGGACTGGCTGTTGGAAGAACTTTTCCATGGTTTGGGAAGGCTGGCCAGCTTGGTCAAGGCATGAGCCGACCTGTTCATCTTCATCCGAAGTTGTTTTGGGAGTGGCGCAGTTCCTAGCCTCAGACACAGCAACACTGACACTGCTTCTCTCTGATTTATTTAGGTTTACAAAATTTTCAGTAGCTGTGACCTGTCAGTATTGTAATCTGGGAACAATATAAATGGCTGATGGCAGAGTAAGATTTTCAATTTTTACTACTCAGTGATTCACATAATGTTCTGCTATTAGACTTCACTGTGACATATCATGGTTTCCAGGACGTTTATAAATATCACATGAAGGTGTTAGCACCAGCGATACAGCCCTGTCAAGGCCTTAATTGCTTTCATGGAAAAGTTTGGTCACATCTTCTCTGGAGGGGAAGAAAATGTAATATTTAGTTTGCCTTTAACTCTTTGCAGTCACTTCCTCTCAAATTCAGGAATCACAAATTTCCCTTCTGGTCCTTTAGTTTTCTAGAAATTTAATTCAAAAAATAAATTTCATATTTTAGTAGTCTTTACTTGAATCTATTTCATATATCATATATTACAATTTTATATCTTACAGAGCACTTAATAATTGATTATTCATGGTGGGGTGAAAGATACACATACACTGGCTCATCTGACCTTTTGTAACCCTCTGAGATAGATGCTATGCTCATAGGGGAGAATATGATGGTCCCTGAAGTTTTCTAGTAATTTCAAGTATATATAAAAGATAATTGAAAAAGTTGGTCAGTCTGATTTCAAAGTCAGCACTTTGAAGAAATAAATCCAAAAAATTTCCTGCTCTCCAACTCTGCAGTTAAGACTCACTCACTTTCGCAGAGGAAATAAAGACTCACATGACTAGAAAATTACTGTGCTGCATTTTGAGCTCCATCTGAATCCAGGCCCAGAGCTGTTACAACTACTAATGCATGTTACTGATACAATGTGCACAACTGCTCAAGATGATGAATGGACAACAGATAAGGATGGTCAGTGGTCAGTAAAATCATCAGAAGAGTGTATGTAAAGGCATTAGGGCCAGGTGTGGCCCGCCTGGTCAGATGGTTCAGAGTGCAGGCTCTCATCTCAATAGCCAGGGTTTAGCCATACAGAGAAAAGAAGCAAGTCACGTTCACTGGGCATACAGCCCGGTGCTTTGGCCACTGATGGAGGCAGCCCGAGTCCCTGTGATTGATCCCACAGCCAAGGCTGCCCCTTTCTCAGCAGCACTGGGCTCCCACAAAGAAGGCTGCACATGGAAAAGTCTTTGTCAGGGCCCCTAATGGCAGGATTGAATTTCACATCACAGCTACCTCTAAACAGGTACATTTTGCTTCTTTCATGTTCCTGATGGATCCCACGGGAAAGAGAAGAAAGAGAGGAAAGGTTACACTAAAAAACAGGTCACAGTCTAGTTTGTCTGGGCTTGTACCTCCCCTGCCCTACCACCTCCAGGTTTATAGTTTTTGAATTCTTTAGTATCCACACACCCTGTGTGGCCATGGGACAACAATGAGAAAAACTTTCTGAGGTAATTATTCATAATTCATCTGCCATGACTAACTGGGAAATGAGAGCTTCTGTGTCTTTGTATATGCTACTGCCCACGTTGAGATGCCTCCACCAAACTTGCCTCCTTATATCTATCTGCCACTCACTGAGGATCCACCTAGGCATTGTCTCTCTCAGAAGGCCTTCTGAGACATCTTGGCTTCCTTCACCAGTGTGCCTTTTGTGCTCTTTCCCATTCTTTAAAAATGCTTTTTCCATAGTCCTTATGAACTTATCCACCATCTGTCTGTGTCTGTGGGGTCAGCTCCCTGAGGGACAATGCTGTTTTCAGTGCTCAGCACAGCAGTCAGCAATATGATGATGGTGATAATCCATGTGAATGAGTGGAACACAGAAAGCCAAGGTTTATGTTCACTTGGCTATTTACAGGCCTTCATTCATTTATAGCATTTTAAAATAAGGATATCCCTTTTCAGATTAAAAATATTATTGATGCAGCAACTTTATAAACAAAAGGTCTACAAAGAAGGGGAAATGCCTGTCATTTTCTCGTCCTGAGATATATATATATAGTCCCATCTAATAATCTTCTATACTTATATGCAAATGCAAAATCAAAATCTTATGTTTTTAAACAATTTTCTTAATTATTCTGCAATGAATTTGGAAGTATAAAGCAGGGAAGTTTTATCTTCAATTCAGTTTAAACACACACACACACACACACACACTGACACAATTGATGGTACTGCAAGGACCCACAAATCTTGTCATAGTTCTAGGCTCTGTGCCCACTGCAATGCCTCTTGTTTGGATGGTTCCAGTCTCAGTCAATCCAGTGACACTGGGATATATGGGTTCAAAATTTGGTGTTCCTCCCGAAAAAGGGTGCATTAAGTTGATCCTGCATGCATACCTCAGCTATGCTGTGTATTAGGGGACCATCTCCATGCATACCTCAGCTATGCTGTGTATTAGGGGACCATCTCCATGCATACCTCAGCTACGCTGTGTATTAGGGAACCATCTCCATGCATACCCCAGCTATGCTGTGTATTAGGGGACCATTTCTAAGGGGATGGTACACTTAGAGGAGCTAGAATAAAAGACAGAATATAACAATTTGTCCTGGAATTTTGTAATAGATAGGTGAACCAAGTAAGCCTGACTGCCAAGAGTAAAAGGCAGAGCTTCTTTTCAAAAGCTATATAACATCTGAATAGCAAGCTTGATTCAGAATATGTTGCTATGGTGATTGTAACCATAGGTATAATTTTACTATAGACTACTGAGTTGTGCTCTAAATCCATGATTGATGATGGTACTCCAGAACAATGTACACAGAGAGTGTCCACTGGATATGCACAGGGATGTTGAATATTTGTTGTTACTCATCAAGGACAGTAAGCAAAAATGAATGCTGATACCCTGCAGCTACACCACTCTGCCCAGAGTAGACGTAGACATGTTAAGACAGCATGATGTAGTTCTTTGCAGTAGTTCTAATCAGGACTGACCTGTGACCTTACAAACATACTGTGGGCTTTGAAGATGGAAGACTGTGTCTTATCTGTACATCCACACAATGATGAGCTCAATGGTTTTTTTTTGTGTGTGTGTGTATGTGTTTAATTACATCTGTATGAAGACCCCTTGTGCTGTCCTAGCGTGGGAGTTAGGAAGATGCAGACTAGTAAGTCCTCATTCCTTTTCCTGAAAGCTCTGTAAATCACACGCTGAAAATAAAGCAACAAGTTGAATTCCAAAGCCCTCTCCGAGGAGAAGTGCCCAGGGTTGGTGGGGTCTGGACTCTGTCCACTGAATGTGCAGATTTCTTCTGCACAAACATAGTGTACTCCCAAGAGAGCCCACGACTGATTGCCTAGCTGTGGAGACTCACATGTCCACTCTTTCCCAATGGCAGGACTGTCAGGGGACAGGCTGGGAGTGAATGACAATGCATGGCTGAATTAGAATGTGCTCCTTTTCTCAGGAGGAGGAGGGAGCCACTTCTCTATCAGAACAGCTATGAGGAGACAAGGAATGTACCGGAAAGTTATTTCCTAAGCAGAACGGGGGTGGGGGAGTGCAGCGGGTGGGGGGGGATGCAGAACCTTTTCTCATCCCTTCCCCTTTTCCATTCATCTCATCCTACTTCTTAGAATTTCTTTTGTAAAAGAAAAGTCTTCAGGCTCAATAGAAAACTGATTAGAAGGTACAGAGAGGCCCCATGCCTCGTGTCCTCACATGTGCTCCATTTCCTCCATTATTAATATTTCTCATCTGAATGGTGCTTCTGGCAGTGACATGGAAAGTCCACATCTTACAGTAGGATTTATCGATGGTGTCCATCCTGTGGCTTGGAATCAACTGTGATGATATATTATATATTTAATAAAAATAGCCTGAAGAACCAGAGGACAGAGCCAAACCATGAAGGTCAGGGAGTGCTGACTGATGCTCTTAATCCCAGAATGGGAGGCAGAGATCCTCTGGATCTCTCGGAGTGCAAAGCCAAACAAACCCAGGCAGTGGTGGAAGCCACCTTTAATCCTAGGTCTAGGACTATTGAACAAGAAAGTACAATGGCTGGGCGGGAAAAGAAATGTGAAGCAGCAGAAGGCAGAAGTTTCTTTTTGCCTGTACTCGCAGTCAGTTTGAGGAAATAGAACCTACCCTGCTCTGCTGATGAGTTTTCTGGGTGATAATTGGCTGTGGTTTGTTCCCTGTCTCTCTGATATTCCAGACTATTTGTATTAAATATATAATATATCACTACATTCAACTTATAAAGCACTTACTATTTAGTATCACCTAGAACACTTTCCCCACAATAAAAATCTTCATTTTTCCCTTACACTAACTCCTAGAAACTGATTCTTACCTCTTACCTTTGACTTATGCTTTAGGAAACGCCCTGCCGAGCCAAGCTGGAATGTTGCAAAGCTAACTGGGAAGGGGAGAAGTGGTATGAGGCATGGCCTGAGGAGCCCTGAGGCACAGGGCTCACAGTTTCTGGATTTACTCAAGAGCACCAGCAGAAAGAGAAAAGAATTTGCTAAAAGGATTCTTTCCTGAAATATGCTAAGCTGAGTTTGAAGAAATAAGAAGAGAAAATCTTTACTTTTCTGGGAGACAAAGTAAAGTGCAGCCCACTAATCCTTCCATCTCCTAACACACTCTCCTGGAGATTCAACTACAGTGCAAAATCCACAAGCTTTTATTGGCAATGCTTAGTTATCAGTTCCAGAGCTCGCTGGCACGGCAACCAATATGATCCCCGGGGCCAGCCAGCAGTGCCTCTCAGATCATGCCCTGGTCTGGACTAGTAAATTTTTCCAAGGGGAGACTTAAGACACACTCTCCCAACAGCTGCCAAGTTTCCTACTTATAAGGTGCAGAATTTTTACCATGAGAGAAGATAAAAAGGAAAGCTGGCTACCTTTTTAAATGCTTTTACGTATGATTTCTTTATTAGAGCTTGATGTTTCCAGGAACACAGCTTCCCAGATCACTTTGGTCTTTGTGCATATCCATGGAATTTATTTTAGCATCTTAAATTCTTATTTGAGCTCTGAGGCCACCAAGAATCAACTGACACTTTTACAAGGAGCCACTGGCAGTTGTTACTCTGATTTGAGAAGACTAAAGCCATGAAGGTTTGTATCTTTAATGTCTATATAGCCACAGTCCTGGGCAGTTACACAGCAATGTAATAAGACACCCTGATTGTCCATCCCCGGAAATGAGACCTGCCAAGCCTCCCAACACTCGTCTTTCCCTAGCTGCTTCCCACTCTCCTGTTTCTCTCCAGACTTAAGTCAAAGGCAAAATTTGCCTCATGCCATGACAAGGTCACCTAAGTCGACATTATGGGAAATAATTTGGTGCAGTAAACAGAAAATAGGATTTAGAGCTAGAAGACCTAGGCAGTCCCGGCTACTGTGACTTCTCTGACCTTGGACATTTACTTATTAATAGAATTTTAGCTTTTTATTTTTTCCAGAAAAATTAATAACATCATATTTACCTCAGTAGGCTTTATTTAGAGCAGTTCTGATAAACTTAATTACCTGATATGTTTATTTACCAATGTTCACCACATTGTATAGGGACTTTGTCATTTTGATTTACCACAGAGATCCACTGCCAGAAATTATTAATAAGCAAATAAGTGAATAAAATTTGAATGAAGGAAGGAAAGAAAAAAAAAGGAGAAGTCCAATTACGTTGATACACCAAGTACAAGAGCACCCTGCATCTGTGACTCGGTAAATGTCATCTGCATTGCTGAAAATGGTACTTGACTGATCATGACTTTCTGGTGGTTTTTCTTACTATGATAAAAGTTAATTGCCTTGAAAATCTGGCTCTGGCCTACTTCATTTCTATGACTCTCCTCCTCCTCTCCCATGTCTTGGGCACTGTGAACTTGTGCTTTTGCAGACATGCCTAGTTGGTTCCTGCTGTGAAATGTTTGTCTTAGCCTCTGCTCCACTTAGAAAGTTGTGTGAAGTCAGCACATCTGGCTTCTTACCATCATTTGTCTCTTTGATTATACATTATATGCTCAGAAAATCCCCTCCTGTACATACATCTAGGAACCTTCATCATATTCTATTACTTATTTATTCATTGTTGTTTCCTTGCCAACTCTTGCTGCTCAAAATTATTTAATTATATTTATTCCAAATAGAAGATGTGCTCTATGTCTGCTTAATATTCATGACTTGAATGTAGTTTTCTAAATATTTTGTCTTATTGACACAGATATATGAAAACAAAACAGATTTCTATGGTTCTGAATGGAAAGCCCTCCCAGTTCTTCCTATCCAGTCCCACATACAGACTTTGATGCTTACCCTTGTTCTCAACAATTTTGCCAATTGATTTCCATTTTGAGATGTGGAAATGGTACTCCTTTGGGCCTCACTAGTCCTTGTTCTGAGCTTGAAGGCCTCTTGACTTGGGGTTTAGAATGTAGAAGCAGCAGGGTAGGAACAGGTGAAGGATTGCAAATGGCAGGGACTGTTCCAGGCTGGGTTTATTTCCAGGATCCTCAAGGCAATGGTAATGTAAGGCACAAGGATCTGGGTCTAGATATGACATTATATTCCCCTTTCCCTGTGTCACCCTTAGAGACCTTGTCAAATGAAGCAGATAGAGCATTTTAAAGGATAACCACAGGTATGGGGACAGGAGTCTGACCTTCCATCAGGACCATGTAATGATATCATATCATATGATATCCACGTAAAATAACCATCTGTGTGATATTTCTGAAAACAAAACAACAGGTTTTCTAGGCTAAGATTTCCCTTTTGATTATGCAGCAGGTCACTCAGAACTCTGCTTTGGGACAAATCTCTTCATCATCACTTAGGGGTCAACATCTAACTCCAAGTACACTTTAGCCTTAAGAAATGGGCTCCTATTGTATCTGATCTAGAACACCCCCATCTGTTTTCAACATGCTGCATCTGATGCATCTGACATTAACTAATGTCTCCTATTAGCATTAAAAGAAAACAATCTGGAAAAATTCATTCTCAAGCAGAGTTCAAACAGGCCACAAGGAGATGTGGAATCTCAATTGCACAAAGTTTGCTAAAATAATAGTAACGAATTTATATGTTGTAAACATATAAATTGTGTGTGTGTGTGTGTGTGTGTGTGTGTGTGTGTGTGTAGGTGTGTGTGTTGGGGAGGAGTGAAGCCAAAGCCCATGGAACGGTTCATGAAATCCAAGACAAGAATGCTCTGTCTTATTTGTAAAAGAGACCGCCAATAGCAGAAGGAGAAAAATTATCCGAGTGTGGAAAAAGGCATGATCGAAAGAACCAAATGATATCAAAATGAACTGGGAATCTTTATCCAGCTTACTTACTGGTAATGGGTTAAAATTCTGGTCCACCAGATGGTTGTATCCATGGTCAAAAAATGAGTGTCGGATCACAACATCAATGCCTTGATTGGCTAGCATTCCTAAAGTGTTTAGCCATCTAAAAAGCAAAAGACAAAAGCCACATTAGCACATTTAAAAAGGCATTTTACAAGAACTGTTGAACTTCAGCTACAAAATGTAAGTAAATACTACCTCCCCCACAAGCACAACCAAATTTATTTGGTACTTTAAAAAAGAAAATCATTTTAGGTGCTGAAGAAAATGAGATCTCAAAGATTCTCAGATCCAATCTCTTTATTTTACAGGATAAGAAACTGAAGTCTGAGGGAATAAAATGAAGTGTTCATGGTGATCAAGTTATCACAGTTTACAGCATATTTTACTTCCAGAATACTAACAAATGAGTACTGTGGCCACCGATAAGTCTCATGTGTCTTCACTGGCCACAAACATGTAACCACAGGATTTCACAATGCACCCTAACCCGGCATCTTCAGGCTCCTCACCCTTTAACAGAGCACACATTTTTACCGAATTTAAACCTACATAGGCCTATAACCTGTGCAAAAACAGCCTTGTCATTTGGTTGCTTCATATATCACTGTCCTAGTCAATGTAATAATGTTTTCCCTCAACATCACAATAAACTATCCGGAGACTAAAGCATTACCTTCTCATACATGTTACAATAGGAAACCTGCACTGACCATGCACTTTCCTCTGACTATGCAAAATGCCTAGTTTACACAACAAACTGCTCTTGTAACAAGCCAGCCTTCTAGGTTCCTCCCAAACTCCCTGCTGACTCTGCCTTTGTTATCCACACATTTAATTCATTCATCAATTTAGGCATAACTGACTTTTTCTTTCTCTGTATTTCCACTGCTGAAATATCACCTCATCTTTGCTCTAACCTCAGACTTCCTTCTTCGGAGGTCTAAACTGCACAAAACCACCTCTGAGCAGCCAAAACAGCATGCTCTTTTCCACTGACCCAAGTCTCCACAGATGTTCTAACTCCTGCTTAGCACTTCCTACTACCTAACTAATTTCTTTCCATTTGGAAAATTTCTTACCATATTAATCTCCAAAGCAAGTGCTCATTTCTAACTCTGGCATCCTGGTTAGCAGTCTACCTTCTGCCTTCACAGAACTCTTATTATTTATGGCCGCTGCCAGCATGGTAGATGGCGAGCATTCATGTCTCTCTACAATTACTCATTATTTACAGGTCCTCAATCATATAACATTTGAATTTAGGCTCAGAACACCCAACACAGTTCCTGGCATGTTGTAGGTACACAGCACTGTTTAGCTTGACATTTATCTGGATAAAATTAGATTCTGGGAATTTTGGAAATCACCATTCAGCACATGGGAAAAATTACGCATAGTTATGATTTCCCAAATCTGAAACCATATGGGGCTCCAAACCCATGACTTCTAGAATTAAGTTTTTTCCTTGCTGGAATAAAGAGCATTTCTAATTCTTGTATTATGAATAAATAATGTTCACATTTTCAATTTTTTTTTACATTTACAATTTTATTTTATTTTCATAAAAATGAACACATTTACTGACAATTAGAGTTACAAACCCAAATCCCAAAGCAAAGCAAAACACAAAAACTCAAGTTTTAAATAAAGAAAAGTCTGTGTACAACACAGCAGAACCTTGTTGAATTCGTTCTGTCAATACTGGGACATTGTGGCCCGGAGAACTGAAATGACTTTGGAAACATCACATGGCAAAGCTACTTGCCTTTATTATTTTCATTAGTTTGGCAAGCCTGGGAAACTAAAATAATAAATTCAGCTCTTGCTCTGGTTCTGAGGCACAGTAGCAGATGGATTATCAAAAGATACCCTGTGCTGGAACTGCAGCATAGACTCTGGGTAAAAGCCTCCTAAATCAGAGCTCCTGTCACGTTCAAAAAGCACAAATACATCATGGTCTATA
Source organism: Sigmodon hispidus (assembly GCA_004025045.1). Taxonomy (NCBI): domain Eukaryota; kingdom Metazoa; phylum Chordata; class Mammalia; order Rodentia; family Cricetidae; genus Sigmodon; species Sigmodon hispidus. Next base: position 449,647 of record PVIH01000122.1, read on the forward strand.
TTTAGTATTTATCTATAAGAGAAAATATGGAGTTTTATCTTCTAGAAGAAATAAAATCCAAGTAAATGCATAATCATATGTGCATGAGCTCCTCCATCACTACCACCTGCACAGCAGCACAACACAGTCTCTTGGTATTTTGTGTATGTACAATGATCCCATTGCTCACTTGTTCAGTATCTATTCTCCCATTTCATAAGTATTTATTGAACACCTACCAGATACTATTGCATGCTGCTAGATGCTGGAGACACAGCAGCCTATCAAGACAAATTTACAGTATTCCAAAGAATTTCAAGACTGTCAGGTCAGGGTAGCACCATCCTTGAGTCCTCATCAGCAGAACATTCTGATTCACGCATGCTTTTGTATGCGCCCAAGAAACTTCAGAGTCATTTGATATATTAAATCAGTGCTGAGAAAATGCTACCTTGAACATGCTTGCTAGCTTCTTAAAGCTTCTTAGAATGCGTGACTGTATTGTTTTTCTAGGAAGCAACTACAGCCCAAATATCAAAGCCCATGCAGAGCACAATGGTATCTGGCTGATGCTCATGCAAAGGGAGATCTCTGTTTCAGTTGCCTCTATGAAGGTCTATGGTACTTTTCATTTCATAACATTCCTTAAAAAGGAAGAATGCTTAGGAAAATATTCAGTACAATTCGGCTGCTTGCTGGGTCTCAAAGCAGAGTCATTTGGTGACAGCTGAAAAAAAGCCACTCCTGAGCTGATTCTGAGGGGTACCCTTAGTGCTGACTGCCAACCTGGCTTTTCCCCTCGCAACAGGCTTCATATCAAATTAGTGGAGAATAAATTATGAAAGAGGGCTCTTAGCACACTGCATTAAATGCTGATTCACTCCATTTCATTCATTTCAACCATGTTTATTGGACGTCTCTGTGGAACACAGTGTTAGATACTGAGGTTACAAACATGGGTGACCCAAAGTAACACCATGAATTTCACTAAGTAGTTGTCTTCATGTACATTTGGTATGATTCCATCTGAAAATGCCATCTGCTTGGCCAGCCTGACCTGTTCTTCACAAATGTATAAGAAACATTTTCAATGGAAGGGAACTGCATCTGTCTAATTAGGAACAGCTGTTAGAGTAGAAAAACTCAAAACTGAGGGCAAAACTACAGTTTATGCATTGCTCAGCCAGAAACTCAGGGCCAAAAGACTACAGTGGACCGGGAAAAACATAACTTGGTTAATCTCTGGTTCTGAGGAGTTCAGAGCTCTATGCTTCTGCCTCAAGTCATTCTCCAGGTAACTACAGTAGTCTTCATGTTCATGGGCCCATTTCTTTCAAGATCCTGTGCACAATATTGACAAGGTCTAAATTTTAAAATGCTCAGCAGAGTCTCTCTCTTCTTTGAAATCTTCAGTGGCTTGGTATGAGCCTAGAACAAGGCTTCATTTCTATGGTTTTTAAGACCCTCCATGAACTGGTAGAAACCCTCTTCACAGTCTCAGCATTCATTCCATCCCTGCTGAAACAAGGCTTGGCTCACAGTAGGCACTGCCCCTCTGCTAGGCCTTCTCAATGACGTTTCTTCAGCCTGTGGTATCTCACTGTCAGTTCAAGCACTCTTGATCTATGAAAACCAGAGCCCTCTTTCCATGTCCCACACAAATGCCATCCTTCCCATGAAACCCTTCCTGATAAACCCAGCCAGGGAAATTCTTTATTCCTTTGCAAGTCCATCACTTTTCTTTTATAGCTAGGCTGTGGGACAAAGAAAGAGAAGTGATCTTTTATAGTGGCGAGAAGGCTGAATTCAGGAGCAGGCCATCTGAGCCTGAGTCTGATCTCTGCCACTAGTTGAATGAGTGACCCTGGCTAACTTACTTCCACTCTGCCTTTCAGCTTCATTGGTTGTAATGTAAGAACAATACTGCTTCTGTTTCAGGGGCTCACTACAGAGAGAAGAGCACTGATCTCACTGGCTGTCAAAGTATCAAAGCATTTCAGACAGTACTCAGCACCTGGTAGATCCAGTATACTTCAAAGATTTATTACAGCATAATTATTCTTCACAATGTAGTTATCTCTCACACTAGTCCCTCTAGTCATGTTTCTGGAGGATAAAATCATGCTTGTTGTTACCTAACTCCCAGAACTATGGTAAAATGCAGAAGGGTGAACATATGGTGTTAACTCTGTGGTTTGAACTATGGACTCACTCAGGATGTTATCTGTGCTCTGGTGTTTTTTTCTGACAAAATGTTAGTAGCTGGAGAAGTGACTAATTACTGTTTATAAAGTGGTTAAATATGTACACAAATGAAGAGATGATAAACTTTCTTTTAGGAAAAAGTTTGCCTTGCAATGAGTGTGTTAAAGTTTCACTGTCTTTTCCTGAAAGTTCCTGGGAGTGAAAATGTAAATTACTTACAAGAATCCTGCAGCATAGGAGTCTGACAGATTGTTTGTGCCTCCAGCTGAGGTGGTCACCACGCCTTCGAGCCAGATTTTCTTTCCTGGAGTGTATGTATTGACCACCTGTTCACACAACAGAAGCAGAGGAGGACACAGGAGACTTTAAGAGCTGATCCCAAAAAAGAAGCGCCATCACTCCCTAAAGGAAGTGTTGCTCATTCCCTGACCCCAACTGGTCATGTGCTTTCTTTCATGAAGATGTGTATCTGTTACTTTTCTTTTACAGGAAGACCATGCAAAGAGAAGAAGAGGTGGTCTACTGTAGTGGCCACATGCATACAAAAGCATTAATGTTTACACATGTAAATTTTTCTCCTTAAGCAAACCCAAGTGATGGTGCCATAGAACAAACACATATTCTAGAGTGTAAGATGATGACTTTAGGGGTGAAAAATCCTTCACTGGAAAAGATGAACCACATCATGTTTCTATATTAAAAGGGACGGAGAAGCAATGCTTTTCAGGACCATATTACAACACTTCTACAATAAAGCACACTGTCTATGCATCAGAAGTCATGATTCATGAGAGGGAGAAAAAAAATGTTCCAGGGAAGTATATAATGAGCAAGGCATGTATATTGCAACCATATTTTGAAGATAACCGAAGTATAAAAAGAAAAGTCCCTGATCCACAGGTCAGATCTACACAGGAAACTACAGCTGCATGCCTTCCAAGCAGAGGCAAAGCCTTGTTAAAATGTGTCCCTCTGAAGTTTTGAAATTACCCAGTCTCTGTTATACAAGTTGGAGGTTGGCCAAACTATTCAGATCAGGGTGCAGATACCCTGGAAAGCAATCAGGAAGTTCTTGTATTGGGTAATACTGGTAGCTTCTGAAAGTATAGTCTGAGTCACAAGCTTGTCTATAGCTGGTTCATTTTTGGGAATAATAACAACCAGCAGGAATGGCAACCTATAGGACTAAAATAAGAAAAAGACAATAGGAAAATACACTTTTTAAACTGGCAACCAATTCTGGTAACCTGTACTCAGCCTCATAGAGATTTTGGTAAAAACTTATATAAAAGTTCAACTGCCCCCCCACCAAAGGCACACAATGGGAAGTATCTGTTTTGTGGTTTCTGCCTCCTGAAGGTCAAGAGTGGCCTAATGAAGCTGCTGATCCTCTTATTCCATGCATAACTTTGAGAGCTGAGCATATTTCTCAAATATTTGTTGTTTCTGTACAGAAAAGTCCCAGAGAAGGAATGAGAAGCAAGCTCCTGCTGTGATACACTAGCACTAAGCTCTGACTGTTGCTACATTGGCTAGGTTATGAAGAAAGACTGGAGGGTGCTGGGATATACGAAGGAGGTTGACAGAAAAAACAATGTATTTAGATATTCACTAATTCCTCTCCTAGACATGTTTGCTAAAGTCATTATTCTTCAGGCATATAAAGAGAAGAGTATAAAGATTTCCCTGTGTCATTGTCAGTGGCAGGTGTGTCCATAATTTGATGACTGAAATACAAAATGTATTCAATGCATAATATAAAATACTATACAGCACTTGAAGCAAAATATTCAACATAAATTCAGAATAAAAATATGCTTTAAAGCTTCAGTGATAAGTTAAAAAAATAACACAATGATATATGTGGCATGATATTTATACAATCATTTATTAATATACAATAAATAACAAAGGCACATCTGTTTTAAGGATGTGCCAAACATATAATGAAGATACAAAGGAAGAAAACAGTCAAAACAGAAAAAGTACCTTTTGTGAATTGATGATAGGGTTGCTATAAGTTGAGGTAGAATACAGTATGGTTTAGCTCTTTGTATCTTTGGGCTCCCACAGGTATCATATGAATTATATGAATATATATATATATATATATGTACAGGTATACACTATGAGATACATATCTATACATGTGACCAAACTCACAGGCATCAGCAAGTGGCCATATTTCTTCCCAGGTATAGCTTCCTACAACTTTCCCACTCCCATTTAGGAGAGAATTTGCATTGTTTTGTGACTCACTTAAAATTGGTATTGGCAAAGTCACTGAGCTTTTCAGAATCAAAGTTGTAAAATATTACATAAATTAGATAGATGTAAGGATTCTAGTCAAGAATGGGAAAAAAAATGAGAATCAATGATAGAGGTCACATTGGCATGTTGTTAAAGGTTGGAGGGCATATGTACAAAGCAAGGGTTCAATTTCCAATAGTTACAGAGAAGACAACACCTTCTGAACCATCTTTATGCTGAAAGATAGGAGTCATCAGTGTCTAAATCTTGTTTACTGCAAAACAATCCTTTCACTCTTTTGAACACTGCTCAAAATGTCTATTCCACAGGGAAAAAGAAATCATAAAAATAAGAAGAGAAACACCTTAAATGATTAATAGAAGAATCATATAGTGAAAACTATATTTATATATAAATCCTTAAAATACAATATCTGTGTGTAATATTTTTTGCCTCCTTTATAATTAATTAAGGCTGAAGAACGTATTTATTTTTTCTTTTTTAAAAAACACACTTGACTTCCAAAATATTTACAATTTAACTTTGTTCCTAGAGACAGATATTTTAGCAGGGATACTGAAGAAAGAGGGTTTGGATAAACCAAACAAAATGATAAAACTAAAGTACAGATGAACCCTGAGAACATTATGCTAAGTGAAAGAAACACAACATAAATGATCATATATTATATGAATGTATATGAATTCATGTATTTAAAAAAGTCAGAAAATATTCTAGCTATTCCACAGAGGTGCAGAGTTGATTATTAGTTCCACAAGGTTGAAAGAGGAGGGAGTTTACAGTGGGGACAAGAGAGACTGACTTACTAATGACTATGAGATTTCTTTGTGAGTCTTGAATATGTACTAAAATTAAAATGGCAATGATTTTAAAAATTTATGAATATACTAGAACCCACTGACTTTCACATTTAAAAAGGATGAATGTTATGCTGTGGAAATTATTTCTTAATATCTAAATATTTTATAAGCATATATCTATATCATTATATATATAATTAGCGAAAGGAAAGGTAGTATCTAAACATATAAGAAATAATGCAGGAAAAAAATATGTATCCCCGAGACTTCTGGTATGTATAACAAGCTAGCTTCAAATTTTGAAATCATTATCTTGGACTTCACTAATATTTAAAGATATAGATTTGGAATAAATCAACTATAAGACTTCTGAAAAGAATATATTAAAATTCATTAGTATTTTATATATGGAAACATGCCTCTTTGGCTCTTAACACTCATAGAAGTTAAGGTTGCCTTTGCTTATGACCTGTTGAACCCCACGAGCTACAATATTAACTGGTCTAGAAAGACATACTAACTAGTGTAATAGTGGCATGAACAGCAGGGAAATAACCAACCACTATCTGATTGCCTCACAAGAAGAAACTCATACCTGGCACCATTATCAGGCCAAGAATCTACAGTTAGAAAATCATAGGTCCCCGGAAAGAGGTTATTAGTGTTATGCTGCTAAATGAACATAGTATTAAACTAATTCCACAAAATATGATTATATTCATAGACCAATGCATCTTTCAACCCTCATCTGAGAAGCTTCTATTTGCAATAGATGGTGATTAATACAGAGACCCACACAGATGCAAGAAATAAGAGACTGTAGAATGTTCAGCCCTAAAAGAAACATACATCATATCTCCCCTTCACCAAGTCTTAGGGAGGAAAGAGTGTAAGAACCAGATGCAGTAGATAACTGTAGGAATCAGTGTCTGTTATACATAGCAGGACAGCTATACATATGAAACAACAGAGCTTGCAACAGTCTATACAAAACCTGTGCAAGCCCAAGTCAGACAAAATCTCAGCAAGGCAATGGAAGTTAGGCACAAAATCCCACCCCTACCTGTGGAGCTATTGGCAACTGTTAGCCTTTAGAAAAGGGAGAAACAACTTTTTATTATGAGTGTAGCCCTTGGTAATATTGACAATGTTGTAGTAGAAGAACGCACGCCCAAGAATATGTGAGCAGCACAAATTGGTTTTAATGAGTTTAAAATAAAGGACACTAAGTTGCTTGAATAGAAAGGATGGGTGTATTTGAGAAGAGTTATAGGAAGGTTGAATATAATTAAAACACATTGTACAAAACTCTCAAAGAACTCAATTTTTGAAGCATGTGTTTGATTACAGACGATACAACTAACCAGGCAGTGGGAACAAATAAAGGTTAAAGACACCTTTGCGACTATCTCAGAAACAAAGATGTGATAGGGAATCATTAAAATAATATGACAAACTACAGAAGTGGGTTAAATCATGTAGGGAGAATACTTTTGAAAAATAGAGTAGAAAGAGTTGAAGATTTTCATTAAGAAAATTGAGGTATTATCAAATGATTCAATTTATCGCTTCAACAAACATTTATTAAGTGCTCCTAAATGATAAGCAGACCTCTAGAGTGGGTGTACTGCCACTGTTTACACTGTTGTCATGAGAGGAGACTAACAATAAGTAAACAAACAAATAAGAGGAATTTGGGGATAATAAGAGCCAAGAAGAAAATGAGAAAACAAAATAAGGAAGGAACTTGTCAGGAAGGAGAAGGATACTCAGACAGTGGTCAGCCAAGAGCCCTCACAAGGTGGTATCTGAATTGAGACTTGGTTAGAGGAAGCCAGGATATTCATGCTTCCAAAGGAACAGCACATAAAAAGGATGTAAGGTGAAAACAGGACTGTGCTTGTGGCACCAAAAGAAGGCCATCTGGAGTACAGAACATAGAGAGATGAGAGACTGAGCGAGCAAGGTCACAGAGGAGAGGAGGTGCTTTCACTCTGTGTGACAGAGGGTATTGGAGGGATTTAATCAGGAAAGGGGTCTGCTCTGACTTATGTCAGGTCACTGTAGCTGCTATGAGGTCATACATATGTCTTAAAAGGATTGTGAAACCTGTAACATGATATAGAAATTAAAGGTTCTGTTTTCTATGACCACTTTGAGCTTCAGTGTCCTTATACATAGACAGAATAATACCTGACAGGAGTGTACTAAGGATCCCAGCTGTCTGACAAAGAATAAATAACATAAGACCAATGACAAGATAATCCTTAGCTAGTGGAAAGGGATATGAACCCAGCAGGTGAACACTGATTTATGGGAGAACTAGTCTAGGTATTCCTACAGTTTGCGGTGGGATTCTGAACCACTCATGATGCTTCCCAGAAGCCTTGATCTATGATCTGCTTGAGGGCAGGAAACCCAGTCATCTTTTCTTTTTATTATTTATTATTATTTTAAAAGTGTGTGTGTGTATGTGTGTGTGCGTGCCTGCACGCACACGCACACATGATGCCTGTGAATGCCTCTGGCCTTTGCTCTCCCTGGAGTTAGTCACAGGCAGTAGTGAGCTTTTCACTGCGACTGCTGGGAACTGAACTTGAGCTCTCTGGTCTAAGAGAGTACTTGGTCTTAAGTGCTTAGCAATCTCCCCCACTCTTCAGTCTTAGTTTCTTAGGTGTTTACTTCCTGTAAGAGTCTTGGCACTGAACTGGGGCTTCACTGAAAACAGGGCTCTAATCACAATAGGGGTTGATGCAATCCAGACCTACCCTTGCACTAGTGCACAGCAAACCCCACTCTCGAAGGAAACTATACAACCTAAGAAAGGGTGATCAAACAGGTCAAAGAATTTGAAGCCATGGGCTGCTTAAAATTATAAATTGAGAGATTAGGAGAAACAGAGACATACAATGAAAACCCATAAGAACATGAACAACCTAGGCAAGACACTGCTTATTTGTTTTTTAAGCTTTGGTGTAGCAAGTCTTGATTCTCGAGAGGAGAAGAGAAATCCTGACTCTTCGCATGAGACTTACATACAAAACCCAAAAAACTCACAAGACTTAGAGGCAAACTATGATCCAACAGGCTTTGAATGTCCAAGAACTTTATTAAGAACTTATATAATGTTTTGACATTAAAAATAAGAAGATAGTCATGTCCATCTATTTTGTGAGTGAGTCAACACCTGGAAGTTGAAAGTGGAATGCTGAATTTGGAGGGTAATTTGTATGAGATGGTTTTATTTCAAAGAGTTGAAAGCCTACCTCTTTTAAATGAAGACTCCAGAAAATGTTTGAAATTATAAAAACTATGTATACAGGATCCTACACAATCCACTGATTTAAACAACAACAACAAACAAACCCCAAACCAAAAGTTAATCTGAATTTTCTTCTGAATGTAGGGAGAACTGAAACAAGATGATCTTTAATTTTTGTTCTCAGAGCTGAGAACATAAAGCACATGCTCAGCTTTCCCGGAGCCCTGGGCCCGGCCTCTGCTGGCTCTTCCTGCAGCATTAGGAAGGTGAGGTAGGATTCAGGCATGAGTCCTATGGTGTACGCACTGGGTGGCTTGAATATTTACAACCACTTCTTTGCATTCTAGTGTAGAATATAATATCTACCTCGGTGTATTTATGCTTGAACTAATTGACAGTTGTAAAAGATCTTAAGAACAGTTCATGATCTATAGTAAACACTATGTCCAAATATTTTCTAGATTTCTCTCCTTGTCCAAGGTACTTGAGTTTGTGTTTGAAAGTTTAATATCAGCATTGATTGTTCTTCCTTCAGCTAAGTAACTTGGATTAATGGGTAATATCCCAGATATATGTTAAAGACTAGGAAAGGGCAGTTTAGGACTTCAAATACATATGTATAATAAACATAAGCATAATTAGCATATATATGGAATATAATTAGAATATTCTCACCCACTCTTAGCATAAGCATCCTGTTACCTAAATGAACAAAAACTGCTCAATAAAGTAAAACTTAGATACAAACTAAAGCAGTCATCAGACTAGGGAAATATTCCTAAAAGCACTAATGTTTAAAGTTCTGAGTCAATAAGCAAATGTTTTGTATATCTTTTTCCATTGAGGGCATCTGCATCGTGAGAAATTTGATGAGCTGGGAGTCTTTTAAGAACAGAGAAGGCCTGCGTGATGAAGTGTAGTGATGGTACAGGTGCTGGAGCTGGGTGCTGGTTGAGCCTAAGGAGAAAATTAGCTTCGGCTGAAGAAGAAGAAGCAAAACAAAACAACAACAATAACAACAAAAAAGATAATAAAACAGAAAACCAGATGGAACCAGCTGCAAAATTCCCTTGGAAAATGAAACTCTAAGACACCAAGGGCTATAGTTGAATACTGTGGTTCTCCCTGTGTTGTGAGAGAGAAAGGAGAGGACTTTGGAGAAATGATGTGAAGTGAAGGGTGTTCTAAGGCTACACTGGGGAGGAAGAAGGTGCTGATGGTACCTGAGTGAGCACACAGGAAGAGGCTGGCTGCCTAGCTCCCCTCCAGCTCTTTTGCTCCCCAAATCAACCCTGTGGCCCACATGTTCAAGAGAGCTTTGAGGCACCCACAGAAAAGCCCATTAAGTAGCTAGCCATCAGCTGCTCACCTCCTCATTTACTAGAGGCAGAGAGGCAGAAAGGGTAAACTTTTCCAGGTCCCTTCTCTTACATTTCAGAATCAAGTGATAATGTTTTGTGTGTTTAAGTGGATACATTGAAGCAGGAGGTAGAGTAGAAGAGGGATGTGTGTGTGTGTGTGTGTGTGTGTGTGTGTGTGTGTGTGTGTGTGCACTTAGGAAAAATATTCTTGTTTTTAAAAAATAAAATATGAACATAACTATTTATGGCGCACATTTTTTCATGCCTGGTCTTCTTTTTTTCTGTAGTTTTTGATATCCTGCCTCTAAAGGTGTAATCTATGACTTTGAAAAGACTCCTGAGGACCTGGCTTCAGCCGTGTGAGAGATGGTAGCATTGTTGCAGCAGACATGTTGTTTATGGTTATCCAAACCAACACCTTCCTTAATGAGAAAGGAAGCAATAAAGCAGAGCAGTGGACAGGCCAGCTGCACTAATCAGCCCTGGCAGGGGGCCCACCCTCCAAAAGAAGCTGGAGCCCATTAATTCCAGAATCTAATGTACTTGGGACCCAACCTTCCCCTGAACTTCAGAAGAGCAGTTGCTCCCTAAGTAAGCAGAACGCTCCTCCTCCACTGCTGCTCACAAAGGACTGCTTTTAGGAGGCCTCTTCTTGGTTTTTCTAATACAATCTAATATTCTTTACATTGTGTGTGTGTGTGTGTGTGTGCATGTGGAGGTCAGAGGACTATTTGAGGGAGTCAGTTTTATCCTTTCCACCATGTGGTGCTGGCGCCTGGACTCAGATGACAGGTTTTGGTGGCAAGCGCCTTTACCCATTGAGTCATCTGGTTGGTCTCAGGAAGCTCCTCACACCTTACCTATATGTTGTCCTTGTACTTTGGCTGTCTTGACTCTTCACTGTATTTGAGGATGGTTAAGGTGAACTCTCTATATTGTTTCTGTTTTCTCCATACTGTGTGTGTAGTGTTGACTTGATGTTACCAACTTTACCAGAAGAGGAGGGGATAAAGGCGACTCTCTCCTTCCTCTATTCCTTTCTGAGTTTGGGGTCTCACAATTTCTTTCCGCGTCTTCTTTCTTTTCCGGACCAGCCTTCATCCTGTTGCCCTTAACTTTGGAATTCCTCCCCATTTTAAGAACCTTCAGTGGTTTCTAACTTCATTGTCAGCAGTGGGAGAAACCATTTTGTTGTTGCTGTCCACTGACAGGTCTGTTTGATCAGCAGGGACCAACAAGGAACTTGGATATGATGTTACTGGCATCAGTGACCACTGACCACAGGTTAGGACACTGAACGCTTTATTTAAGATGGTATTTACTATACGTAACCAGGTCTTAGCTGCCCATTCTCTATTCCTTTCTGTAGGTCTTACTACTTCAGAAAGATGTCTTATCTCTCTAGTTTTTGTTTCCTTTTACCTGGCCCCTCATCCAGGCTTCCTGTTAGTTTTTTCAAGAATTATTTTAAATGTTATTTTTGTGAAATAGCCCCAACTTCAGGAAGTTTCCTTCTTTTTTCTAAGTTCTAAAATTTTTAAACCTACCTCTGTTTTTAATCTTAAGTCACATAAATAAAACTTTGTATTTTTCCCTTTGCTCATGCCCAATGGATTTCTTGATAATGACTTTATTTAATATTTAGTCAGCAAATGAGGATATTTTATTATGAAAAGGCTAAGTTTCAAAGAAGCCAACTAACAACCCAGAGTTAGCAAGGGCAGACAGTAGACATTCACAGCTCCTGTTCAGGGCTCTGTGACCTTCTGATTGGCTTTTGCTGCCTGAGAAGAACCGATCCGCATGCCGTTGCTGGCCTAGGCTGCCTCCATATGTAAAATGTCCTTCTTAAGTTAGACAAGGTGAGTTTTACCAACTGAGTCACCCCAATATCTCATCACATTCCTCTTATTTCTTCTGTCTATTGTTTATGTAATTACTTTTTGTTATCTTTCTGTTAACAGTGTATCATGTTTGCTCATGGACTATTTTAGTGACTTTTTGAGATTTAAAATTTTATTCTCTGTTCTTGTTATCCCAAACTAAAAAGAATACAAACTGAATAAAATCAGACAACATAATGTTAAAATAAGAGCACATAGACAGGATGAAGTCAGCATGGAGGCAATGATATTTTGAGCATATGAAAGAAAACAAGGAAGGATCTTCCAGAATCCCAAAGCAATGGCAAGTGACAGTGAAGACGGAGCAGAAAGAGTTACTGTGGGTGGCTTCCTTCCTCCATTCCTTTCTCTGATTCACCAATATTTGGCCACTGGACGCTTTGCCCACTCAAATGCCAGACTCTACAAACTTCAGGTGTGATTTCATTCTTGTTTACTTTGTTCATTCAATCCTCTCTCTTTTTAAAAATTTTATTTAAAAGTTTTTTTTTTCTATTTTACATACCAACCAGAGTTTCCCCTCCATTACCTCCTCCTGCACACTTCCACCTCCCCCTCCCACCTCTCATTCAGACCTTGTTGTCTTCCCAATAACAAAGTCTGGCTAATCAAATTGAGGCAGGACCAAGTCCCTCCTCCTGTATCTAGGCTGTGCAGGGTATCCCACTATAGGGAATGGGTTCCAATAAAGCAAGTTCATGTAGTAGGGATAAATCCTGGTCCCACTGCCAGGAGCCCACAAATTGCCCAAGCCACACAACTGTCACCCACTTTCAGAGGGCCTGGTTTATTCCCATGTGGGTTCTCCAGCTGTCAGTCCAGAGTCAGTGAACTCCAATTAAATCAGGTCAGCTGTCTCTGGATTTTTCCATCATGATCTTGACCCCCCAACACCTGCCCACTCATATAATTCCTCCTCCCTCTCTTTGAATGGACTTTAGGAGCTCCACCCAGTGTTTAGCTGTGAATCTCTTCATCTGCTTTTATCAGTTACTGGATGAAGGTTCTATGATGACAATTAGGGTAATCACTGATTTCATTACATGGCAAGGCCAGTTCAGTGACTCTTTCCACTACTGCTTGGAGTCCTAGCAGGGGTCATCCTTGTGGAGTCCTGGGAACTTCCCTAGCACCAGGTTTCTCCCTAATCCCATAATTGGGCTGGAGAGATGGCTCAGAGGTTAAGAGTAGAGGTCCCAGCAGTTCAGGTCCCAGCAGCCACATGGTGGCTCACAACCATCTATAGTGGGATCTGATGTCCTCTTCTGACATAAAGTTGTACATACAGATAGAATACTCATACACATAAAATAAATCAATCCTCTTACTTCTATGCTGAAGTGCTGTAAGATCTCAAATTGTCTGTCCGCTCTACTGGTGATGCAGTTTGGCTCAAAATGGCTATTCCTCCAATTGCCCCCCAGGTGGCACCTGTCCCTCCCGCACTGTCCCTCTCTGTAGGACAATACCAATAGAGTGCACTCATCATAGCCAAATCTTCTCTTCCACCACCACCTGTCTAATCTCATGAAAACTTAAAAACTTCTCATCAAACCCTCACTTTTAGGGCAGTCACCTCCTGTCAACTAACTTTGGGGTCACACTGGTATTTTCTCACTAAGGACATTTGCTACTCTTCTTTGAAAGCATTTCTAATTCTTGAGTGGTTAGAAAGAAATGGATAGGCTACAAAATAAATGGTTAATGGATGTCAAATACACACATACAAACAGTGTAATGGATGGTCATGGGTTCAGTGAAGTAAGCCTAAGTTTGAATTCTATTTTTATTGTTCATGCAAGGTTTGTAGCCTTGAGCAAGTTACAATGGATTAATGATATACAAATGGCATTTGTAATCAAAGGCAACATATTTTGTAAAATAATGATGTACCTGTAATAATATAAGGCTTTTGAAATCAGTGTTTTTCAGAAGCATTATCAACTAAAACTTGCCTGCAGTTTACCCCATTTGCTTCTCACTGTTATTAAGTTGATGGTGTAGCCTATAAACAGCTGTGTTTAGAAACCAAAGCCATTAGAGCTGATAAAAAGGCAGGGATGAAAGCCTTGGTTCTCGTCTCACCAGTGTCTTCTGGGATAGTTCTTTCTATAGCAACATTTGTGCCTCATATGAAGGGCAAAAGTTAGTCTCTCTTGGTTATGCTTGTCTTTTGCATGGACAGAGCCAAGTGACTCACACAGGCTCATTTATTAGGGACCACAGAACTTAAGCTGACTGATCCTCACTTTCACAGGCAGCTGTCAATGTCATAGGAGGAGCCCACTGCAGTGTTCACAGGCCAGTATTTCTTTCTTTCTCTTAATGCGGTCCCTATTGTCTAAGACTTAAGCCCCATAAAGCTTGGGTTGCCCATGGAGATCACCTCAAGTCATTAATGTGGTATACTTTGTACTTGTGGTCTCACTGTACAATTCCTTTGATCTGCTTTCTTGGCTTATGATTTTGTTCCTCTCCACTGATATCTACTCTTGAGAAAGATCTTCTGTTTGACACTAACATCTTAGTGTGAGGTTCAACCAGAGTAGCTGTCATTTTACTAGGTTGTTTAATATTTCACATCATATTCCTAAACTAAAACATTGTTTTTTAAAAAGCAGAATATCTGATATTTACAAGCAGATTGCAATGTGATTGGGGCCCAAACAAAGAACTCCCCTTCACCTTTACACACAGAGAAGATACACTTCTGCCATGCCTATGTGTAGATACAACTCCCAGGGTAAAGGGAGTTACCTTTATTAATTTCCTTATCTTCAAAAACCACACTATGAGGTTTGCAGCTGACTAAGCTTTCAATGTGAGTAGCAAATGTACAGTGTGAATGATTTAAGACATCACTTCTTTACAACTTTGATTTTATCTTGGCCATTCACCTCCACTTCCTTTGGGCTTCCCATATCTACCGAGTATCTGCCAAGTGATACACAATGGGACAGTAAGGTAAGGATTCAGCATTGTTGAATGAGTGAATAAATTAAATTATGTCATAAACACTGATTTTTGTGGTGATAACTACCATTCATATACTATTGATGCTTATGTTTTCTAGTTTCTCTCATTAAAGAATATATTATCTCTTTAATTGTGCTTATAGTTATTTGGTCATCCTCCAAAGTAACTATTTTTTGATGTGTTAAAAAGTTTATATAAGTGGACAGACTGACAAACTGGAAGGTCCACTGAGACTCAAAGTTTCTTTTTGATATTTTTATTAATTTACCAGGATTATATGTTTTCTATCTTTTTTTCATGGCCTCACATTTAACATATATTAGAAGCAGCATAATATTATTTTATTTATTGAGACTTCAAAGAGTTGACCTTTATTCAATAACACAGTAGATGATTAAAGAAGGCTAAGTGTCACATCCACTGCCACTTACACATCTCCTCTACCAAACCTTATAATCAGTCTGTAATAGATCCATGCTGTCAAGCACAGAGCACTTTCAGCCTGTATTTCCTCTGAGATGTGGGCTGTCTTGTTAGACTTATCTCCTCTATTGCTTTTTCCTTTGGTGGGCTCTTCCCTCTGATGCTGGTTATGATGTGCTAGCTCTCAGACATCCTTGTTTCTTCTAGTTATATCTTCCCTCTTGCCTTGGCTCCTGTCTCCGGGGTAACACTGGTGAACAACGGGATCTGCTAGAATCATCAGTTCTACAGGTGGTGGAAACTTACTGGAAGGACAAATTGTCTCTCTCTCTCTGTGTGTGTGTGTGTGTGTGTGTGTGTGTGTGTGTGTGTGTGTGTGTGTCCATGTACATGTGGAGGTCAGAGGACTATTTGAGGGAGTCAGTTTTATCCTTTCTACCATGTGGTGTTGGCGCCTGGACTCAGATGACAGGTTTTGGTGGCAAGCGCCTTTACCCATTGAGTCATCTGGTTGGTCTCAGGAAGCTCCTCACACCTTACCTATATGTTGTCCTTGTACTTTGGCTGTCTTGACTCTTCACTGTATTTGAGGATGGTCAAGGAGAACTCTCTATATTGTTTCTGTTTTCTCCACACTGTGTGTGTAATGTTGACTTGATGTTACCTGTGCTTCATGTATATTTGGCATTTTAAATCTGAATTACTTATTAAAATTTGAGAGAAGCATAAAGATAAAAATTGTCTTGCTGTAACATAACCTTTTCTCTTGCCCTCACACAGCTATCAGTGGCTCCCAAATAGCACCCTAAGGAGAACTGTATCAATTAGAGGAACCTTTTTTCTTTAGGTGTTAACTGTATATCACTTCCTCTGGAAGGCTTCCCCTGGCATCTCTTCCTTTACATTATAAGATGGATACATGCCATGATGAGTTCCCATATCACACTACTGCAACCGTCATTGCACTTATCATCAATATGCCTCATTAACTGCCTTTCTCACTAGACTATAAAGTCATTGAGGACAAGCATCACATTAGCTTGCCCACCATTGTATTCTCAGAAGTCTGACAACACCACAAATGGCACAAACAGTTGATAAATGAATGGAGAAGAATAGAAAGGAAGGAGGAAGAAATGAACTTTTCAAATATCAAGGAAGCCCACTGTAGTTTATTTAATATTCAAACTGCAATCACATGGACAGTACTTGTGGAAATACTTTCCTCCTGACTGGGATTTCACCAACTCCTTCCTGTGCTTATTGAATTGCAGAAAATAATATAAAAAGTGTTATTTCCTCCTCTGATTCCTCCAGGAGATGAAGACACAAATCATAGAGTCCAAATGAGTTAAGCCAAAGTGGTTCTTCTTGGTTCTTACATCATTGTTTTGGAGTCTGCCCAGCTCTCTGCACTATACCATCTGCGCCGAGTCCTAAATGTCTTTCACTTTTCCCATTTGACCTGCCTCTGCATTGGGAGAGTCTCAATGCTTTCCTTTGACTCACCTCCCAGTACAGATGATTATTCTTGTTCTAATGGAAAGGATTGTGTGCTCATCCAAAGGTGTGGGTTGTCCAGACATTTCACTGGTTTCCAAAAGTATCATATAGATTTTCTTCTAACCTGATAATTCACTGACTGCTGAAAAAACAGAATTCTTCTCTAAATGGCAGTCCAAATTTGGAAACCACAGCTGCTTTTAGAAATTGAGTCATTGCCTTTCAGGTGCCAAAAATATCACCTATTATATTCTCCAGGGTTCAAAGAAAGAGGAAAAAGAAAAAAACAAAGAAGAAATGGAGAATAAAGGTAGCATGGACCATTTCTAGTCACAAAAATACTAAAATAAGTGCAACAACTAACAAAATAACAGCAGTAACAGCTAGTGCTCAGTATTAATTAAAAGACCAGCTGTGTGTGATCTTCCTAAGATCCTTAAAAAGGAGGGAACATGGAAGGATTCTCAGCATCTTCACTCTGGAGGTAAAGAAATGAAGTCATGGGTATTCTGGCTCTCAGTCCCGACTAAAGTGAAAGCTGCCATCAGCTGAATAAAAATGGCTTCTGACTGATCTTAGTGACAATTTTGATGCACCTCAGCCATCATACCTTTCAGCTGACAGTTTCAGCTACCACGGAGCAGAGACACTATCCCTGCTATGCCCTGCATGCCCTGTGTAAATTCCAGCTCATCTATCCCATCACATAATAAATGCAGTTTTTGCCATGAAGTTTCCGAGTGATTGCTTATATAGAGAACCAAAATAGGAGTCACGATGTGGAAGGACCTCTGGGCATGTTTTGTTTCTAATGGCCAAAGGCTGATGCCTGATCCTGCCGCTGAGTCTAGCTCTCTTTCCAGAAGCCTTTGCTTATAGGCCATTTCTCCTGAGGAGTTCCACTATTCCTTCCTCAAGTGGGAGGCCACTTCAAGGGCATCAGGCACATTTTTAAAGGCTTGAATCTCAATTTTCCATAGGGTGTTAGTTCTTTTACCTATATTATGGGGCCCTATATAAACCAGGAAGTAAACTTTGCTCCTTTAGCTTTTGAATATTCTGTGATGGCAAAGGGACATGCAGCAGGAAAAAGAGGAGAGAGAGAGAGAGAGAGAGAGAGAGAGAGAGAGAGAGAGAGAGAACACCTTCATCCTCTTTAACTAATACTCACCTGCTACACTTAACTAATAACACAAATACAATTAGAACTGTCTCTTCTGGTATAATATTATTATGAATGACAATCTTTTAATTATGTTCAAAGTTAGAAGAACCCAAAATAAAGAGACTTGACTATCTTGAACATTATTGTAATACAAACACTTAGAAGGCTGTCTGAAGCATATTGCATGAGATAATTAACTTACAAATACAACAATAAAAGAAAATTACTTCTAGAGAGCAATACTTAAATTAGCACAATGAGTCTAGAAAATTGTAGCATTTTGTAGGTTGATTTTGTTATTTTTGTGCCTGGGTCTCATTAGCCAAGGCTGGCTTCCAACTCCTAGTCTTCTTGCCTCAGCCTCCCAAGGGCTAGGTTATAGGCTTGCATCTCCATGACAACAGTGGGTTGATATTCTTTTGCACCAGGCAACATGTTCCAACCTAGTCAAATATTAAACTTAAAATTGACGTCTTTGAGGCCATAGATTATTCTATTTTGTATTTCTAGCATCTGGCACTTTGGCTGGTGAGAGCAAAACTTTCCACTAACTGTTGTCAAACAGACTGGCAGAAATATTTCAGATCACTTAGTTCTTGCCTAATAGAAGGCAGTGATAGAAAAAAGGTTCTGGCCCATGTCCCATGTCCCATGGTGATTACATTGGGATGCAGAAAATCCAGAGGTTTGAGAGTTCTCATGCTCACACTCCCCAAGAACAAGTGAACATGAAGGCCATGGGTTATTTGAGTATGACATTAGTATGAGAATATAAACAAGGTTCAGACTTCCACTCTAGTTTTCAATGGGCTTTTTTCTATGATGGTTTATTTCAGAGACAGTCTTAAACATGAGCCATCCGTTCGTCTACTTATTTATTTATCCCAAATGTTCAGAGGGGCTACTTGTTGAGAAGTGTTTTATCTGCTCCAAAGGATAGCTGAGTATCCACAAAGTACAAATTTCTGACAAGAACCTTACTGGACAGCAGAAAATGCTGTATTTTGATGAGGCCCAGTGGAAACTGTAGATAGAAGATTCTCATTATTTAGAATGAATGAACCTAGTATATCTCAAAATGTGACCCTCTAACCTGAGCAATACACAGACTCACCAGAGAGATGACTATTCACGGCCAAGTGCTCAGATCTACTCTAGCCACATAAAACCGGAGTGCCAGGAACCAGACTGGACACATTACTAATGAGCACCACTGGTTATTTTTTGATTGGTCCATTAACTAAAGGGGTCTTGCTGGGAAGACGGACATGCAATTGCTTAATATAATTTAGTTTCCTCTTCCTTCTTACAAAAGTCAACTCCTACATGGCTGATTCTAAGATACCTAAGAATGATATATACATGAATCAAATTCATTAGCTCTCAAAACCAGAATTTCAGTGAATGTGAGCAACGCTGATCTCTTTAAACTAGCCCCAAGTGAGTCCTCAGGAAAATAAAACAGGCAAACTTGTCATTAAAGAAGCTCTTCAAATAAAAATAAGAGTTTCACTTAATTTTAAATGTAGGGCAAATTTAGAAGGATGAATAAAAAGGTTTTTTTGTTGCTATAGTTTGTCTTAATAAACATTTAATATGATTCCCATGGGAATCTTATTCTTTGAATTTAACTTTTTCTTTTAATTAATTTATAATAACTGCAAATATTTATAGGATACTGTGTTCTAGTTCAGTTTTTATAATGAAGGTCTCCCTTCCCTTCTCTTGTAGCTTCTGCTATTTTCTAGTTGGAGCGGATTGTTTTACCTTGTCCTCAGGGACAGGAACATGCAGTATTTATATTTCTGAATCTGGCTTATTCCACTCCACATAATGACTTCCAGTTCCATCCATTTTTCTGAAAATTACAAGATTTCATTCTTCATTGCATAAGAAATCTTACACTATTTCTTTATCCATTTGTCCATTGGTAGGTACCTCAGTTGATTCTGTATCTCAGTTATTCTCATCAGTGCTCCAGAAAGCCTGCAATTGCAAGCAACTCTTTGATATGATGACCATGCTTGGGATGACTGTGCCATGTGTAGTTTTATTTCTCTTTTTTTAGACACTTCTGCACTGTTCTCCATGATTATACTACATCTATTCCTGCCAAGAGTGTGTAAGAGTTCCTTACCCTAGAAATCATCTCTTAGGACGGCTCTAGATCTTGATGTGACAAATATAAACCCTTCAAAATGCGAAAATCAATAATGACCCACAGTCATCACTGAAAGAAGGGGATGTGGCCACATCCAGCTGGAATCCGTTCCTACCCTGGTTCCCACAGCACTAAATTCCAGCTGAGACCCTGTGACCTTTTCCTTGTCTTTCTTCCAAACACATCAGCTCACAAATAATTTTACTCACTTTCTGAATTTTCCTAATCTGGTCAGAGAGTGTATCTAACAGACGAGTTTTCAGGAAGTCCATCACCTTGACCACCCGGCCATCAATGTAGCAACTGGAATAAAAATAAAATAAGAGTCAGATAAAAATCTTGAAGAGGGAACTAGAAATATATGCTCTTAGCAGAAGTTTCTGTTTCCTAAGGAAACAGCCTAGATGAGCTTTCATCTCTGGATAGGCTTTGACTCTTGATACTTTTTAAGCAAATAATACTCTTTGCATTTTCTCCATTTCCAATTCCATTTGTCAAGCCACTGTGACTTTTTTCAGTCTTGCTCAGGTAAAAACCCATTTCTTGCTCTCTGGGAACTGACAAATATTTCCAAACTGGGCAATTTGGAAAAAACTTACTTTTTCTCTTGGGAAAGGGACTTAGCCTTCAATCTCATGGCTGTCTCTATCTTTACCTTAAAGCAACAAACGCATGGGAGAGTTTCAAAGGAGCACCCAAACATTCACTAGGTTTCCACTTTTAAATAAGAAAATAAACAACAGAGTAAAATTCTGAGGCAGTACAGTAAAAGAGTCTCAAGTGTTCCCAGTTTCTAGCTCGCTCCCTTGGTAAATTCATTATAGTTGAGTCACCCCCCCATTATTTAGATGAATGAATGAGTGAGTAAATGAACAAACAGATGCAAGGAAATTCATACATCAGCCATAGCCCTCTTTCGACATAACAGGGCTGGTGCTCATTTATTTTGCTTTCAGTCTGCTTTTCATTAGTAACTTAAGGGAATCATCAAGTTGCATTAACACTGTTGTGAACATTTGACAAAACAGGCCCAGCCCACCTTACATGGTCCTCTGTTCTGAACCATTTATCCCAAAGACTAAGCAGAGACAGGCCCCAGGTTAGGTGGCCTTCATTGCCTAGAACCCACCTTACTGCTTATAATTCCCATATGCCTAGCCTAATCCACTAAAGGCTCATTGGTCGATAACTAATAATAGATTTTCTTTCATTTGGAATAAAAGATCTATCCAAATGTACATATATTTCCACAAAAAGTTCTTCTTAATGTTAAGTCCCTATCACAACACAGGCTTAAAAATCTTCTACTATAAATAGGAGCTCTAGTTGAAGTAACAGAAATAGACAGGTTTTATTCAGACTCCTGTTGGCCTCTCTCCACCACCATAAGGTATTTTCAAAAACCCCAACGTTTAAATGACTGATATATTAAAAAAGAAAAGTGTTCTTTTTGGAGACAGAGACATTTGAGTTCAGATTCCTGATTTGATGTTTGTTTATATAATCTCAGAGGCTTTCTTGGTCTCTACAGACCTCAATTTTAACATATTTAAATTTTCTATCTATCTATCTATCTATCTATCTATCTATCTATCTATCTATCTGCCTGCCTGTCTGTCTGTCTGTCTGTCTATCTATCTGCCTACCTATCATCTATCTAGTTTTTGTTTATGTGTTTGTTTTTGAGAGAAGGACTCACTTTGTAGTCTAGGCTGGCCTGGAACTCATTGTGTAGCTCAGGCTAGCCTTGAACTATGGCATTCCTTCTATTTCAGCCCACTAAGTTCTGCAATTTCAGATGTGTGATGCCATATTTGGAAGTTTTCTTATTAATTAAAGAGGGGTAGGTGGATATCTGCTCCTTGGGGTTAATTTCAAATCAAGGAGATAATAAACTAAGATTCCTGGTCCACAACAGGCACAAAGTAGGGACACAAAAGCTTTTCTTGTTATCTAACCTTTCTAAGTTCAGTTCAGACACAGCAGATTGGTTGGTAAAATTACATATGAGTATAGAATACTAACAGTAGAAATTCTGTTAGAGGATGTGTACTTTTATTTCTTGTGTGGTTACTTACATAATGGAATAAAGCAATAACATGATATTTTACCTTCATCTCTGGTTCAAATGCTAAACTTAGGTTCAACAAACATTTATTATGTATGACAGTTTCAGTCATGGCCACTGCCTTAACATTTCATAGCCTCTTCTTGCTAGTATTTTATTATTAGCATCTCTAATTTTTTTTTAACAAGTTGAGCTTGATCATGCATTACATAAAAAATGGGCATACTGGGGTGGGATCATTAAAATTAAAGTGAAGCAAGCTATGTGTTGTTCTAATACACAGCTGAAGAAATGAATACTGACATGGCGACAAGACCTATGACAAACAGCATGCTGTCACCATCCTCTTAATATTCAAGCAAGCTTACTGTAGTTTCTCCTTTTTTAACATCCATTTCCCAGTAACTATGATAACAATCAGTGTTTGTAATTTTTTTGCTGACAACACATATAGTCTAATAGTTACTAAACTACTAAATTATTATTAAGATAAAGATGCCAGATGCAATTTTTCAGTATGTAGGATTCTCTACAAACATTTAGACTAACCCATGTGATCTATGCTCCCTTCATTCTATTTGTTTTTTCCTTTGTTCAAGTTTCATAGAAGCTGGAGTTAAAGCCCTGGTGATAAAACCCACGTTAGAAAAAAACCTATGTTAGTTTTAACTTAGAGATAAAAACCCACGTGATATTTGATCCCCAATCTCTTTTTCCAAGTTGGAATAAAAAGTAATGGGTTTAATTATAATGCTTTCATATACATACATCTGGATTTCTCTTTCTGTTAAGATAGGTTAAAAAAAATTCAAGCCTGGAGTCAGCAAGATGGCTCAGTGGCCAAAGGTGCTGGCCACAAAAACCTGATGACCTGAGTTTGCTTTATGAGGCCTATCTCTGACTTCCACATGTGTGTGCTAACCGTGCCCCCCCCATGTCACACACATGCTCTCTCTCTCTCTCTCTCTCTCTCTCTCTCTCTCTCTCTCTCTCTGTCACACACACACACTAAATAAAAATATAATAAAAAATTAAAATTCAAGCCTGTAGTATTTTTATAGGGTTGCTATGGTGAACAAATAAGGAAAAATACTGGCCACAGAGCCTAGCACATCAAAGGTTTCTTAAAGGGTCAAGGGTGCAGAAACTCGACTGAAAGGCTGTGGGCTAGGGTTGCAGGGGGAGCCCATTCCAGAGGAGAACACACTCATCCACTATGAGGTTTGAAGGAGAAAAATAAATACCAGTAAAACAAACTCTGGATTCCATGCAGGTGAAAGCAAAGAGAGATGTGCTCCATATGACTATCTGCTCGGTGACTGACCTTCTATTTGTCTGGACCCAGAAACAGTCCAATTCCTCCTTCATTGGGCACAGGAGAAGGAGCTCCAATAGAAACTTCAGCTTAAGCTTTTAAAAGCTTATTATTGACCCCATTTTTAAATTAACAAGCTGGATTCAATTATTCTCAGTTGTTCGTTGGCTACTCCTGAAGACTGAATTTGGACTCGGGTGGGTAGAGCTACAGGCAGAGAAACCAGTGAACAAAAGTACCTGCACAGTGTGAGCAAGAAGTGATGTGGCTCAAAACAAGGGAAGACTTAGAAGAAATGAAGTTGACAGGCTGCAGTAAAAACATTCATAATCCTACTCAATGGGGTGACAGACTAAGGCATGGGGTAAATGATGAGGAGGAGCTCAAGAGAGAGAGAGGATGCCTTTGAGAACATTATGCCGAGTAAATTTAGGCATTAGAGATGGGCCACAGTTTGTCAAGACAGAGGAAGAATGCAGTTTGATATATCAAACATACACAGAATGTCAAGGAGGAAATATATAGCAGGTTAGAGAAAGCAGAAAATTGAGATGGTCAATGTTGACCTGGTCTCTTTTTCAGCTTAAAAGTCATGGGGAAAACTATGGCAATAGATGAGGTTGCTAAGCAAATAAAGGAAGGTCATAGAAATACCAGAAACCTTTTAAAGTACTTCTCAAATATGGTCCTGGGCATTGCCTATACCTTTACCCAATGAAGGAAACAACCCCTTTACTGCCCTAAGCAAAAGAGCATCTTTCGAACAACCTCAGTCTGAGTCTAATTTATATCTGGATATCAAAAGACTCCTCATATTAGCCTGAAAATTTGCAGCAATTTTCATTTGCAATTTAAATTCGCTTTTGTATTAGACTATTGAAACAGAAACTTTGTCCCTAAAATGTGGGGTCATTCTGAAGAGAGGAAAAGGAGATCAATTAAGAACAGAGCATGAACTGGATAACCCTGAAGCCTCTTTATTATATTTCACTTTCTAATTTTAGACAGGATCACATTCTAATCAAACCTACTCTAGACTAATTCACTGTGCATCACAAGCTGGCCTCAACAAAGAAGCCTCCTACCTCAGCCTATTGAAAGCCCTGCTTATCAGAGAAAGCACTTAGGTACCAATAGCATCTCTCTGTAGTGTCATTGTTATAGATCAAGATAGCACACAGATACAGGTATAACTGCAGTAAAGCAATCTGTACTCATCAAAAGGCTGCTAATTGTGATGATGAGGGCCATTTATTTATTACTTACTAAGCTCTATTCCTAGCTCCAATAATAATGATTTCTAACAAAAACTGGGTAAAAGGTAGTCAGGCTATAGTATGCTAATTTTTCAGTGATTTGGGGCCATTGCTCTTCCTTTCATCATCATCATCAGAAGATGATGATGATTCTTAGCTCCCTACCAGTCTGCACAAGAGTTAATTAGTTTAGTCATGGCCAAGGAGGATTCTGAAGACAGATAAACCAAAAAGAGATTAGTGGGAAGAGCAGAGAAAATTTTCAATTAGAGAAACTTCTTTACAAATCCTAGCAGGGTGATTTTAGAATCTCTTATATTGGCACTTTAAAGTAAATGCTAGATCTCCAAACCCTTATAGACACAACTTCTAAGGTCACACAGAGAAACGAGTCACTCAATTGATGGGTGTAGCCAGGAAGGCTGTGTTAAAAATAACTTCTTTCCATAGTTATTGTAACAGCTTTTGGCCATGATCAGAATAGTCTGTCTTGCTTGATGGCAGCTATTGTTATTCTAGACTGGCAGGTCACATCAAGCATGGTGAGAATGGCTGAGCATTCAAAGCAACTTTTTTATACATTTAAATAAAACTTAAAATTTTATTTACTATATGATATATTTTATCTTGTTTTTATTATAAGAGAAATAAGTGCAAATAAAAAGGAAGTACAAACAAAATAGAAGTATAAAATGAGAAGTCACTTAAAAGACCAACACTTTGAATCATTGTTCACATTTTGATAAATATCCTTCCAGGGTTTTTCATGGTTAGCGTGCATGAAGTTTCCTGCAATCCATTCTATATATTATTGCACTAGCATATAAATTTAAGCTTGCCCCAGCTAAGATACCCACGTCATCTCACAGAGATACTGGTTAAAACATCCTCCAACCTGACTATGGATAGATACCTTGCCATTCAGCTGCAGTTCCAGTGTGTTTCTGCCTACCTCTTTTCCCATCCTCAAAATCCAGCTTT
Source organism: Sigmodon hispidus (assembly GCA_004025045.1). NCBI lineage: Eukaryota > Metazoa > Chordata > Mammalia > Rodentia > Cricetidae > Sigmodon > Sigmodon hispidus. The sequence continues at coordinate 475,277 of PVIH01000122.1, forward strand.
AGGGTTGTGCTACAATTAGCCATTAGCTTCTTAAAGCGTTTAATGAAGAGGGTTTGTGGGCTCCGGGGCAGCTGGTTTTGTTTACCTGGCCCTTTACTTTAAGAGGAAAAACCTTTGCCCCTTATTATCTGACCCCGTCTTTTATTTCACGTAATTGCATTAGGGCTGGCTTCCCAATGCTAAGGAATTTCCGGACCTTTTTTGCTGCCTGCTGCTTTCCAGGAGGAGGGGTAGCCTACTCAGAATTTTAACACCCAGCCCGCTGACTGGGCAGGTAATACCATAAAACTGGAACCTTTCCCTCCAAATGGGGAGAAGCTTAAAAAACCATTAGAACAACCCTGTTGACCTGTAAAACTGGTCTGACACCTGGAAGCCGAACACGGGGAAAGCTGATCGGACTCTAGGAAGCTGTTGAAGCGAGCTTGGCCCTCCCCCACGGGGCCTCGCTCTGGGCTCCTGCTGAGGCACCGCTCCTCTCTCACCACAGGGTTTGATTTTGAGGCGACAACATCCTTCATCTTCTCTGTAGCATGTCAAACTTTCTATCTTGTGTTTAAAAGTACTTGGGGCAAGAAAGCTTGAAAGAGAAGAAAACTGCGGCACAAAAGATTCTATACAATATAAATGCTTTTTGAGCTTTCTGAAACTTGTTTGAATAATCCCATGCATAAATTATCCAATAGACTAAATTATTACAGTTAAGGAATTTGAGCTTGTATTATGAAAAAAACGTAACAAATTGGGGTACACAAAGGCAGGGGCTATGGTCATCCTACCAGCACACAATGAACACTCAAAAATATACTCGACAAAATAATAAGCAGTAATGATTTAATCGATTTTTGAGCCAAATACACGGATCTGAGGATGAAGTGGGCTAAGCACCCCATTCCTAGGCTGTCCATGTCAGTTAACTCCTTGCAGACTTTGGATGCTGAACCTACAGTGTAGTGGAGAGACTCTATCTTGGCAGAAACTCAGACAGCTGGACCTTGATCCCAGAAGTGCTGGGGAGAGGATGTAGGAATCTGGAAAAGGGATGGGTGGGAAAGTCCTACATATCCCAGCCGTGGGAGTGGCACTCAAGAGTCAGTCCCCTTAAGGGATCTGCAGAGTTACTGCAGGCAATGGCACTGAGGGCAGGAACACGCCCAGGTGTTTTATGTCTAAAAATTGATGTGGGGCCAGCCTTGCAATGAGATCAAATGTACAAAATATAAAATTAGGCTCACAAGTAAATATTTATATAGAATGACAAAATAAATGACAACGAGCACCCAGAAACTTGCAGATCTTTCTTCTTTCTGTCTCTATCCTCATGCCGTCCCCATTTCCTCCAGTTCCCATTCTCCTCTTTTAGCAATTTACCAGAAGTGTATATACAGAAATACTTCCTGGTAAGCACCCTTTAGAAAATCTAGCAATGTTCAATAGCTTCTAGCAGTCAAGGAAACTAAGTGTAGAAAGGGCTAGTAGTTAGAATCATCACCTTCCTGGTAAACCTAACGAGGGCTATCACTAGGAGAAAACAAACAGCAGGGCCTGATTACCATCAATATGCAGTATTTTTAAAAACCTCTTTATTCTTGAGAATTTCATATTTATGTATACAATAAAATATGATCATTACTTCGTGCTGGCCCCGGCAGGCTGCAATAGCAACCCACCAACCAACCAACAGTGCCACAGTTGTTATAGATATAATTAACTTATTTCTGGTTGGAGGTGACAGCATCTACTATGGAAACTTGGACACTAGAAGATGGATAGAACTTTCATGTTCATGTATTAGAATAATTAATATTTTGAAAAATATAACACCAAAACTAGTCTATAAATGTAATACAATTTCCATTAAAATTCTAATGAATAAAGACTAATAAATAAAATAAAATTCATACAGAAATCCACAAGATCTTGAATTAGTAAAATAATTCTAAGCAAAAGGAATAGTGCTAGATGTCAGAATGTTTGACCTTAAATTATACTATAGAACACAGTGACACACAATATGGTATCGGTGCAAACAGACATGAACAGAGCAATGAAATAGCATACAGAGGGCCTAGAAGTAAACGTATATAGTAATAGACTCCTGAATTTTGACAAAGATGCCAGAACATACATTAGAAAAAAGACAACCTTCAGACCAAATAGTTTTGGGGAAACTAGATATCCACTTGCTGAAGAATGAAATTAGAAATCTATCTCTAACTCTGAGCAAAAAAATCAATTTAAAATAGATCAAGAACTTAATATAAGCTGTTGAAATGGCTAGAAAAACACAAGGAAAATGTTTTAAGATGTAGGCTTATGCAAGAACTTTCAGAAAAGGAAGCAATTGTAAGAACTAACTAATCAGATTACATAAAAGTTAAAACATAACTCACAACAAAAAATAAATGCCAAAGTGAAGGGCCAGCCTATAGAGTAGAAGAAAGGCTTTCCATGCTGTTCCTGAAGCAGGGGTTTAGTGTGCTGAATGCAGAGAACTATGTGAGGACGAGACAGGAACAGTTGGTGAAATACTTGCCATACAAACCTCTGGGCCTGAGTCTGGATCCTCAGCACCCCACAACAAAGCTGGGTATAGTGGTCCAGGCCTGTAATACCAAGGCTGTGGAGGCAGAAACAAGAAGGTCCCTGAAGTGTGCTGGCCAACTAGTTTTGTTAATCTGGTGAGCTCCAGGAGAAACCTTGTCTCAAAAGATAAGATGGAGGAGAGTGGCGAACACCAAACAATTTCTTGCTGCCACAGGCATTTGCGTAGAACACACACTGAATGAATAAACAATAACTACAAAAATGGAACACTATCTTTCCCCTAAGTGACCCCTTCCAGTCAATAAAGGGAGCGATGAACCGAGTGGCAGTTTTTGAATCAGGAAACACAAATAACCAATGCATATTTGTAAGTGTTTAATATCCTTAGCCATTAAGAAATGCCAGTTAAGACTACTTTGATCTTCTGTCTCACCCAGCAGGAACAGCTAACATCAAGAAGACAAAGAAGAAAATTGCTAGCGTAGACACCAAGGAAGAGGAGCCCCTTATCTGTTGCTTAGACATGTAACTGGGTGCAATCACTATTGACATCATTTCGAAGGTTCTTCCAAAAATTAATATTAAAGCAACCTTATGATTTAATTTTCCCACTCCTGGGCACATAGTAGACTCTTAAGTCCTACTGCAGATATGATTGTTTACTCATGTTTATGACAGCAGTATTTATAATAGCCAAGAAATAGGGTCAGCCTACATGAACTGATCAAGGAAATCTGGTATTGTATATATACACAGTGGAATTTTATTCAGTTATAAAGAAAAAATAAAAGCATGATATTTACCAATAAGCAAAATAAACTGATTCATAAAGACAAATACTGCATGTTTTCCCTCAAACAGGGTTCCTAGATTTTAATTTTAATTTGGATGGATGCATTTGTGCTCGTGTGTGTGTGTGTGTGTGTGTGTGTGTGTGTGTGTGTGTGATGAAAATAGAAAGACAAGCATGAGAAGAGAAAAAGGAGTTCTTGCTGGGGGGGGAAGTAAAAGGAATACAAGTGATATGACAGCTGGGGCCGCAGGACAGAAGGGAACCCATAGGGGAACATTCAGACGTTCAGACAAAACAGCAGGAGAGAGGCTGGGAGGCCAACAGGAACCAAGCATTATGAAAATCCCATAATGAAACCCATTACTTTGTATGCCAACTTAAAAAATGAAAACATACCGTAAAGCAAAATAAAAAACAAAGTTAAATAAAAATGAGCACATATGTAATCTCTCCATATTTGTGTCGCTTTATATAAACTAAACCTATATTGTTTGTACAATTTTTCAAACATGCAGAATACTATATATGGTGTATAGATTCTCATGTACATATTAAAAATATTAAATGTGTGCTAGAAGCATGCAATCTGAAATTATTAAGTTATATGTCTGGGGAAATAATGAAGCTATACTGGGAAACAGGTACACTTCAATTTTAAGTTTTATTTCACATAAAACAAAATAAGCAAAACAAAAATGACAGTGATGCTTATCAATTATAAATGGTAGATATATATGAATTTATATATAATTCTTCTTTTTTTATTTTATTACGGCTACTATAACAGAAAATCTTATAAGGTTAAGCCATCCTTTCTCCTCAGAAAGAGTCAACAATGCATCATCACTGAGAAAATGTACATAGAAGAATTTTTAAAGATAAATAAGCAAAAAATATCCTGGCCAACACAAATACAAACTATTCAGAAAAAGAAGTCCAAATATGAAGGTAGAAAGGCTGATGGACAACAGATACCACTATCTTCCTCTCTGGGAGACTATGGGACTGAACTTCACTGAGTTTATGAGGCTATGAGCAGAAAAATCAGTCTTCATCCAGTTAAAATGTGTCTGTATCATTACTGAAACTAAAGTGTGTTACCTGCTGCTGATTTCTCAGTTCCCAGGGCAGGTCCTGGTGTGACTGTCTGAATGAAAACAGGCCATGTTCTGGTAAGGTGGCCAAATTGCAGTACAGTGGGCAGGAGACCTGTCATGGCTGTGAGTAGGAGGGGTTCACGATATTTTTTTTCCTGACAGTATGGGTGTTAGGCTGATGCTTGAGGTTGGTTTTTCAAGTTTTGGTCTTTTCATCTTAGAACCAGAAAGACGGTATGACCCTAAGGGCCTGACATCAAATTGTTCATTTGTCGTAAAAGTCATCTCGAATCAATACTTTTAAATACTCTAGTCAATACTTCTAAAAAAATTTCCAAGTTCTACCTCTAAATCTAACCCGCCTTTACTCAAGAGCAGGTGCTAAAGAGTGCTGTGGTCTCTCCCAGTCACAGGCAAGCCCTTGGCACAGAGCCCACGGAAACACAGAGGCAGCTGTTGCCATCAGATGTCTCTGCACTTGAGCTTCCTCCCCGTGATATCCCCTGTGTACTAACCAGAGCCTGGAGATACGGGCACTTTGTGCTTCCTTATAACGAATGGTAGTGAAGCCAAAGACCCCATAATGATGCTACTATAGGGCAGTGACATCAGATGCCTCAAATAATTTTCACAAACAACCCCTATCCTCTGTCCTTATGGAATTCACTAGGCTTGATAGGCATCTTCTCATATGTAGCTTCACTGATTGTTAGAACCAGTTCTCATTAGCAAACAAACCTCCTATTGTCTAAAATTACATTAGCATTTTATTACACGAATATACTATGGCTTTATTTAGCCAATTCTTTATCACTAAAATCATTTAGTCATTTTAAATTTTGTTATTACAAACAAAGCTGAACCAAGTAACGCTGTGATGCATACCTAAGGAAACTAGGCGTCACTATGAGCTTGCTCTCATACTACATAGTCCTCGGTAAGTCAGTTAGTTTTTGGAGCTTTTAGAAATGTGAAGAAATTTAAGGACCAATAGGTGTAGTATTTTCCTAAAACATTTACATGAACACCTCCCCAAGACAGAATTATACTAAATAAATCTGAATTAAATGAAAGTTGTACAAGTTTATTTACTTTATTAGGTTTTAATTATTTAACAAACTGTATAGTTGGTATTCTATATAATAGGGTTTGAAGAAACAAACCGAGTCTAGCTACAATATCCTCTTTGTTTTGTAAGGAGAGTTTTGGATGTTCAGCATTTGAAACTTGATAGAACAGTGTGATAGTTGATTTTGAATGTTGACTTGGCACGATCTACAATCGCCAAGAGACAAACCTCTGAACATGTCTGTGAGGGACTTTCAAGACAGGGTTAAATGTGGGTGGTACCATTGCATGGGCTGGGGTCCTGAGGGCAGCACCCATCATTCTTTGCTTCCTGGCTCACAGTTCTGTTATCATGCCTTCCTCTCAAATGGTGTTGTATTATGAACTACAAACAAAAATAAACCTTCTTTCTTTTACTATAAAAACTTCAGGAAATTCATTCTTATTTGTGTGTATGTTGTGTTTATGTGCTTGCTGTGTGTCTATGGGAGTCTCCAGTCATAGTGTGGAGGTCAGAGAATAGGGTGTGGAAGTTGGTTTTCCTCCTCTACCTTTATATGGGTTCTGAGGATCAAACCATGTCGTTAGGCTTGTGTGGCAGGCGCCTCATGCACTGAACCCTCTCTCCAGTTTTTAAGTTGCCTTTGACAGGTGTTTTCTTGCAGCAACAAGAAATAAAATGAATATAAACAGTATAGCTCAGTAATAAACATAAATAGTATAGCTCAGTAAATAGCGTTTGCCTTGCTTTAGTCAGTCCTAAATCTGCCTATGGAGCTCATTCAGCCTGAAAGATGAATCTAGAAAGATTTAAAAAAAAATAAGAGAAACTTGATGGGATTATGATAGACTATGATACAGCTACTGGAGTTTTGAGATAAAATTATTTAACATTTGTGGACGAAGTGAGACAATATAAGTTATCAAACGTAAACAGTCCAAGATAGTATGAGGGTTATACATTCCCAGAACAATGAAGTGTGTCTGAGGACACTGAAACAAGCCCAAGAGGGCCTAGATTGACCAGTCTTCCTTCAGTTCTCCCATCCTCCCATCCAGTCACTACTGAGGTCCACTAGGTACCAAGCACACTGGGGGCTCAAGCACTGAACAGACACTTTCTTTGTTCCCGTAAAGCTTATATTCTAGAAAGATTAGAAACAGTAGGCTGCTTCATATTGGGCTAATACAATGAAGTAAAATATGAAGGAGGACAAAGGCTTTACACAGGAGCCAGGCACATGACTCGGTTGGTAAAGAGCCTACCCTGCAAAAATGAAAGCCCGAATTTGATCCTCCAAACCCACCTAAACATGCCAAGAGTAGTGTTCACGTTTGTGATCACTGGGGCAGTGGAAACAGCATGGGACTTGGGGGTTGCTGACCAGTCCATTTGGCCTAATTTTGAGTTCCAGACCAATGAATTCATTCTCAAAGGTGGTAGAGGGTACATATAAGGAAGACACTCCAGTTTGTAAAGATTTTTGAAGGAAAGCTTTTTGGCAAATGGAAAAATAAATGCAAAGACTTAAGGGTGGGGATAAGTATCACTGGAAGGTTTCTAGGAACAGGAAGAAGACCAGAGTAAAGTTAGGTAAAGTTAGCAACTAGTTGACAGGAAGTAGCTGGAAGGAGCTTAGTGTGAATTTTTTTCCCCAGTAAACCTTTATTGGTAAACACTGTGATAACAATTTTATATATCTTTTAATTTTTTCTTCTATTATTTTCTTCTTTTTAATTATTATTATTATGAACAAAGAAGTCATACTTTCTATCCTTGTATATCCTTATTGAAGGTGCCTTCCCCCTCCTGACACATCAAGTCATTCTTTCTTTGACACAACTCCCCATCCCCTCCCTGGGCAGGCAGCAGACAGTCCCATGGTCCCACTGACCCAATATTGCTAAGTTCAGTCTCCACTCCTGGCAGATCCATCTTTCTCCCCCCTTCCCTCAAGAGTGAGTCAGGTGTTCCTCTAAGGGGAGTGGGATCCAAGGAGTCATTATAAGGTGTTTCTGATCCCAAGCTGTTCAGTGGTTGAGGTTTGCAGCTTGGGCATGCTTTGCTTTTTTCTTGTTTGTTTGTTGTTTGTTTAGAGATCACGAATGAGTGAGTACATCCCCTGCTTATCTTTCTGGGTTTGTGATACCTCGCTAAGGAGGATATTCTCCAAGTCCATTCATTTGCCTGAAAATTTTAGGATATCATTTTTTCTTACTGCTGAGTAGTATTCCATTGTGTAGATGTACCACAGTTTGTTAATCCATTCTTCAGTTAAGGGACATCTAGGTTGTTTCCAGGTTCTTGCTATTACAAATAATGCTGCTATGAACATAGTTGAGCTAATACCTTTGGAGTATGACTGTGTATCTTTAGGGTATACACCTAGAAGTGGTATTACTGAAGGGTATGTCCTTGGAGAGATTGATTCTCAGTTTTCTGAGAAACCGCCATACTGCATTCCAAAGTGGCTGAACAAGCTTACACTCCCACCAACAATGGAGGAGTGTTCCCTTGCTCTGCATCCTCTCCAGCATAGGCTGTCCTCTGTGTCTTTTATATTAGCCAATCTAACACGTGTCAAGTGGTATCTCAAAGTTGTTTTGATTTGCATTTCTCTGATGGCTAAAGATGATGAGCACTTTTTCAGGTACCTTTCAGCCATTCGTAATTCTGCTGAGAATTTCCTTTTTAGATCTGAACCACATTTTTGATTGGGTTATTCAAGGTTTTGGGCTCTAGATTCTTGAGCTTTTTATATATCTTAGAGATCAGTCCTCTATCACTTGTAGGGTTGATGAAAAGCTTTTCCCATTCTATAGGCTGTCATTTTGTCCTATTGACAATGTCCTTGGCTTTACAGAAGCTTCTCAGCTTTAGGAGATCCCACTTATTGATTGTTGGTCTTAGAGCGTGTGCCAGTGGTGTTATATTTAGGAAGTGGTAACCTGTGCCAATTTGTGGAAGTGTATTTCCCACTTTCTTTTCTATCAAGTTCAAAGTGGGTGGGTTTATGTGGAGGTCTCTGATCCACTTGTATTTGAGTTTAGTGTAGGGTGACAGGCTCGGATCTATTTGCATTTTTTTTACACACTTCCATCCAGCTATGCCAACACCATTTGTTAAATGTACTATCTTTTTTCCATTGAATATTTTGGGCCTCTTTTTTTTTTTTTTTTTTTTTTTTTTTTTTTTTTTTTTTTTTTTTTTTTTTTTTTTTTTTCTTTTTATAA
>PVIH01000123.1:0-142500 GCA_004025045.1 Sigmodon hispidus
GATGAAAAAAAAATTCAGAGGGAAAGATGAACACAAAGAAAATATAGGTGTAGCAATCTTATTTGTATTTCTTCCCTTGATAAGCCATGCCTATCATTCTTATCCTCTGTATAGTTATTGTTAACTCTTCCACATTTTAAATTCTTTTTACTGTGTTTTTTTTTGATAAATACAAAATAAAGAAGGAAGAAAAAAAAAAGAACTATTACATTTACTCTTATGTGTCAATAATAATATATCCATGAATATGAATTCTTCATGACCTAGTTGCTTTCTACTAGGCCCCATCTCTTACAACTTCTACCATTTGGCTGGTGCCCTGCTGAAAACCAAGCTTCTAGTACATGAAAGCCTGTCAATATACCATATTCAAACCACAGCAGTGACCAAGAAATGGCATGAATATTTTAAAAAGATCCAAGTCCTAAACCAAATCGTGTGCCCATAGTTTGGGGTCACTTGAAAGCTTTCAACATGCTAATACAAACTACAGGGTAGACTGAGACACATTTATCAGTGAGAGAGCAAGTTCAAGAAACAGAACTGTGTCGTTAATGGCGTTTGTGAGGCTGAAGGCATGTTACTTCCGCCTGAGTAGTCACAACATAAGCAGCACTTCCTTCTCTGCAGACCAATGGTAGGTCTTTATAAGTGGCCATTTCCACTACCAATATTAAATTTTATGTGCCCAATATGAAGATGGGGACTCCCTGATCTTTTTTGGCATTTTCTACCTGCAGATTTTTTAAAAAGACATGTATATTTCTTTTACAAACAAAATTCAAAGATATTGATCTTTGAATGGATTCTGTTGTCATAATAGACTTCAGAGTGAGCTGCCTATATTTTCTCCCACCATTGAACTCAATCTGCCATGAAAAATTTTCACTGTCTCCAAGTCATCATGAAAACATTCTCAGCTAATTGAGACATTCCCAAACAATTAAGATAACCAGATGCGGCTGTTATTTGTAATTACCTGAACATGCATTCCTTTCTTTGAGAATACTTCCAGTTTTTGAGCTTTTTGAACTACTCCAGATAATGAAAATGAAGATTACTGTGTGTGCATTTTTCACTTGGCCTAATTTTGACATGGAATTACCTCCTTCCAAAATTAAGCAGCAAAACTGGAAACATGTGTTTCAAACAGAGCTCTTTGCATTCCACCTTGTCCTGAAAGGGTACTTTCTCTTCCTATACAAATCACATCTCTGACAGTTTCCTAGACTTAAGGCAGAGTTAAATGTAAAAGATGAAAACCAACTGTTAAGGGAAAAATAAACAATTTATAATCACCACTCATGAGCTGTCATATTTAATCTTTTAGATTCATGATGGGTCTGGAACGAAACATTTTCAATTGTTAGCACACAGGTGAAGTCTTCTGCTGTGGAGACTATTACCATTACTACATCTTGTTGGACTTGTGTGTGTGTGTGTGTGAGAGAGAGAGAGAGACACACACACACACACACACACACACACACACACACACACACACACAGAGAGAGAGAGAGAGAGAGAGAGAGAGAGAGAGATCATGGTCATGCAGATGCCTGCAAAGGCTGGAAGAGATTTTCAGTTGTTGGATCCCTTGGAGTTGGAGTGAGTGAAGGACAACTGTGGCCTGCCAATGTGGGGACTAGGAACTGAACCTGGATCCCCTGAAAGAGCAGTATGAACACTGATGCTCTGAGCCTTTTGTCTAGCACCACTATTACTTATTTTTTTTAATTGAAAAAATTAAATTTTTATACAGTATATTCTAATCATGCTTTTTTTCATCCAAAACTCCTACGAGATCCTCCCATTTCCCCATGTTCCCAACTCCATGCCCTCTCTCTCTTTAAAAAAACAAGTTAGAAAGCAAAATACACAGGACACACACACACACACACACACACACACACACACACACACGCACACACACAGAAACTCCAAACTTATGAGCCAATAAGAGAAAGGACTAGGCACTACTAGTATTCCTAGTCATTCTAGGTACCAGCACACAGCTTCTCTAGAGGGAAGTCTTCACCAGGGTTTGGAGGTTCTTGCCAGAATATTTTGTTGTTGATTTGCCACAGGTATGATTGATCAGAATAGCTCATTGCTGTAATACTTAATTGAATACCAATTTCAATGCATTGTGCCTTTGCCAAATGTGCAAAATTTTTTGAAATGTCTAGATACAATTCTCAGTCTACCCCAAATTCCCACAGCTTTGTCTCCACTATTTATTTATACAAATTAACCTCATTGCTTTTTGACATTTTTTCCTGTAGTCACACCAGTCTGTTATTTAGCTGGCAGTATAACTTAAAACTTTGTATATGTAATTTAAAGACAAACTCTCCCAGTCTTATTTTCATTCCTTACCTACAGCTCTAACCTTCCCACATTGGTAGATGCTATCTAAATACTTGTTTTTATTTGCAAAGAGCTTATACTTTGGTACCATATTCATTCTTGCCAGATGAGATTGCTATTTAGCACTAAACAATTTTGAATTCCCCAGAGATGGAAAGCTACAAAATGTTCCCTGACACAGGTGAAACATTCTTCCTTCACCCTCTCTGAGAATGGAAAGTGACATCACTCTGTGAAGATCACAAATTCTACTGAGAAGACATGACTCTGGAGATGTAAAACGATTTCAGGGACATATGACCATGAATAAAGGGTAAAAGATAGAAATAAGGGGGATTAGAGAAGAGGGGGATGGAAGAGAAACAAGGGAGAGAGGAAGAGAAGAGGTTGATGGAATATGGGAGGAGAAACAAGCATTTCCCATAGAAAGAGCACTTCTCAGTACTTGATGCAGCATCCCATTAGGAGTGGAGGATATGTTGTCCTTTTGTGGCAGTTACTAAAGTATCTTCAATTTTGATGAGCATTTCAGAACCAGAGCACAAGGCCTTTGGCTCCTGTGCATGTGACCTTTGACCATCATGATTAACTTCATTAGATCCCTGGCTCTATTGTCCAATTCCTGCCAAAGAATAAGGACTGCAGGTCAACTTTGACTCATTCTATAGTCATTAGTATTGTTAACTGTCCCTGTGTATTTGTTTCTTTTTTTTTTTGCTGGGGGGGGGGAGAAAGAAATGTTCCATTTATTTCTGATTTGGAATCATTATTCCATTTTTTAGTAGTTAATCACCTTTAATATACAAATTAAAATTTTAATAAAATTTTAACTCAGAATATACACATACATATATTTAAATAGCAATAATGACTGAGGTACATGTATGTAAATATTTTATAAGTTTTAAATTTCACAACTAAAATTTTTATTCATGGAAACTTTATAACCTGAAGGAAAGTTGAGGATTTTTGCAGGGAATGTGAACAATGTCATAAGCCCTCATTGTTGTCTTAATTTTTATTTGAGTGTGTGCAAACATGCTGATCACTTTGATTTTGTAAAATATCTAAACATATTATATCCAAGTAAAATATGTAACCAAACTGTTCAAAATAATTTAATGTGACAGATAATATTTCACTATTTTGCTAAAATGAGTGATCTATGTGGGTTTAATCATATAAAAAAGTACATATAAGCATTTATTTCATTTTCTGTCATCTTGTGTATTTGTAATGTTTAGCCCAATGGATCATTCCTTGACTCTCAGCCATTGCTGTAATCATTTTTCCTTTTTTGAAAAAAAGTAACAAATTGAAACCACAACTCATGGTTTTAATAGGCCCACTTGTGTGGCAGTTCACCCAAAATGAAACTAAAAATAATTTTGAAATATAATTTAATGGAATTCTTTCATTGTTTATTTCTGCCTAATCCTCCTGAACTGCTGTAAATTGTGTTATATGAAGATGGATTTTTCACAGAACACCCATGGGCAACATGGATGATATTTACTGCCATGCTTGAATTTCTTTAAGTTTAGCTGTTTACACTATGTACTATATACGAAGTGCATTGGCATAATTTAATTATTCAATCATAATTTTTTACTTAAACTATAAACCCTTTGTAAGTTTTACCATGTTTTGTGATGTCATTCACTGTTCATTTAGTACCGAAAAAATTATATTAAATCGGCCTCTGTTCTTTTCTCATTAGCCTGTGACAATTAATGTAGAACATTATTCTACTACACTGTCATTTTCATGATGTCAAAACATTCTGGATTTATTAAATAAATTATGAAGCTAAAATCTTAGTCTGTGAAAATATCTTTCAATTATAGCTGATGACTGTACAAAAGAAAAGTTTTGTCTTCATAATTAGCAAGAGAATCCAACAAGAGTTTAATAGCAGACATATGATGATCATCACTGTCTCATTAACATTAGGACATAATCACCTAACAGCAGAGAGAGATCTCTGAAGAAATGTGATCTGGTACCAACACCAGGCTTACATACTGATTCGGTACTAGGTTAGAGAATCTTCAGGTGGCTCAGATTATAATCTTTCATTTTTATAATTAAAAATGATTAAGGCTGTAGTTAAACCTGACTATGTGAATTTAGTTCCTGGGGTCCCCATGACTGAAAGAAATAACTGACTCACAAAAGTTGATATCTGCCCTCCACACAAGTAAGTATGTAAATATAGACAGACACAAGCGCACACAAATAAATAAATATGTTTCTAAATATTTTAAATGATAATAAATCTGCAAATTGTCATGGGAAATCTGAAATTTTCAACCTCAAAACTTGTCATCCTGAATGTCATTGACTTCATAATACTGCCACAGACCTTAAAGAATTAGTAGACAGAGCTCCTTGCAAATGTTAATCTGGTGTTTATTGAGAGTACACATGGGGTTTGCAGCATCAAGTCTTTTTCTCTGTGGGTATCTTTCTTCAGAGGATGTGCACTAATCTGTTGTATTATGACTAAGATCATATAGCCACTGTCAAAATCTAATGGACCAGGGTTTTGACCATTTTTTCTGTGGGTGAGCAATGACCATAAACTAATTCATGATGAGTTTGTCCCTGAATCTAGTTTCTATGGTAAAAGAGCATAGCCAAGTGTTCTTTAATGTTGAGAAGTAAAGGCATCCATTTGGGAGTTTTGTATATCTACACAAACCTGAGACAATGAGAAATGACCCTTGTCAAAAAGCCTGAGTGTGAGTGCTCTGCTTTTCTTGACATACATGTCAGTCAGTAAATGAAAAATATGGAAGTAGAGGAATTCTTGAATGGCTGGATCTTAACATCTTAATATCAATTGTTCTCATCCCTGCTGTGTCTTGCCACACACATGCATGTACACATGTGCATGCAAGCACACATACACATACACACACACACATATTACGATGAGTAAAGAGAAGGTTTCGATGAAAACCAGGAACAACAACACTATAATAGTGTAAAAATATAGAGATGAGCAGATTCCCGCACCTGGACCACCCATCCTCTCCTGGACTGGGGACAATCCCTAGGGTCTGATCTCAGATTCTTCCTAGCAGACAAGAGTTAGGCTTTAGCTGTGAAGGGCTTCTCCAGTGACCACTAAAAGAAGAGACCTTACATAACCAGGTCCCACCTCCATGGTGAACTGTGTTAACAGAGAAGAAATGAGGCTTTGAAATTCAGACCCTTGTCCAGAGTAGAGTTAGAGATCAAGCAGTTTGTGGCAAGAGGGTTTGTGGTCTCCTGTCTTCTCTGAGAAAGCCCTCTTGCCACAAACTGACTAGTAGCTGCCTAATCGTGAACCACTGAAGCCATGCGCAGATGTCAGTGCAAAAATACATATAACAATATAAAGAACAACAAGGCAACACCAGAAGAAACTGGTGGTTCTACAACTACAAGACCTGAACAGAGCAATAAAGAGGAAACAAAAAGAAACAACACCAAAAACACCTTTTTGAAGATTATTGAAGCCTTCAAAGAAGATATAAAAAATTCCCTTAAAGAAATAGAAGAAAATACAAGCAAAAAATTGGAAGAGATGAACAAATCCTTGAAAGAAAAGCAAGAAAAGATAAACCAAAAAAATGAAAGAAACATTCCAGGAACTAAAAATTGAAATAGAAGCAATAAAAAAGGCACAAAATGAGGCAAAGATGGAAATAGAAAATCTGAAGAAAAGAGCTGGAACTATAGTTACAAGTATAAACAACAGAATCCAAGAGAGGGAAGAAAGAATCTATGGAGTGGAAGACTCAGTAGTGGAAATAGATACATCAATCAAAGAAAACACTAAAAGCAAAAAAGCCATAACACAAAATGTTCAGGAAATTTGGGAAACCATGAAAAGACCTAATTTGAGAATAATAGGAATAGAAGAAGAAGAATACCAGCTCAAAGGCACAGAGCTGGTATTCAATAAAATCATACAAGAAAACTTTTCCAACTTAAAGAGGGAAATGCCTATAAAGATATAAGAAGCTTACAAAATACCAAATAAATATGAGCCCCCCCCAAAGTCCGCTAGCCACATAATAATCAAGCCACAAGACATACAGAACAAAGAAAAAAATTTAAGAGCTCCAAAAGGGCCAACTTACCTATAAAGGCAGACCCATCAGAATAACTCCTGAATATTCAATGGAAACGATGAAAGCTAGAAGGGCTTGGTCAGAAGTTATCCAGATGCTAAAAGAGCATGGCTGTCAAACTAGTATACTATAACCTGCAAAATTATCAATCACCATAAATGGAGTAAACAAGATATTTCATGACAAAATCAGACTGAAAAAGTATCTGTCTACCAATCTGGCCTTCCAGAAAGCCCTAGAGGGAAAAATCCAACCTAAGGATCCCAGGTACACCCATGAAACCAGAAACAATCAATAATCCCACAGAAGAAAAGCCCAGCGAAAGGAAATACATACAAGCTACCACCAAAAATAACAGGAAATATCAATTCTTGGTCACTAATATCCCTTAATATTAGTGGACTCAACTCACCTATAAAAAACACACACTAACAAGATGGACATAAAAACAAAAGCCAACCTTCTGCTGCGTACAAGAAACACACCTCAACCACAAAGAAAGACACAGGCTCAGAGTAAAGGATTAGGAAAAGATTTTCTAATCAAATGGCCCTAAGAAACAAGATGGTGTTGCCACCCTAATATCTAACAAAGTAGACTTTAAACTAAAAGCAATTAAAAGGGACCAAGATAGACATTACTTATTAATCACAGGAAAAATTGGTCAAGAGGAGATTTTAATCCTGAATATTTATGCCTCTATTATAAGAGCACCTATCTATGTAAAAGAAACAATACTAAAGCTCAAATCCCACAAAAATTCTCATACCCTAATAGTGGGAGACTTCAATATCTCACTTTCACACTTGGATAGGTCAACCAGACAGAGACTCAACAGAGAAATAAGGAGTCTAAGAGAGGTTATGAATCAAATGGATTTAATTGATATTTACAGAAGTTTCCACCCAAGTGCAAAGAAATATACATATTTCTCAGCACCACATGGAGCTTTGTCTAAAACTGACCACATAATTGGTCATAAGACAAATACCAATAGATACAGAAAAATGGAAATCATCCCTTGTATCATATCAGACCACTAGGGCCTAAAGTTAGAGTTCAACAACATCAAAAATCACAGAAAGCCTACCAACTCATGGGAACTAAACATCATTCAACCAAACCACCTCTCAGTCAAAGAAGAAATTAAGAAAGAAATCAAAGTCTTTCTAGAATTTAACAAAAATGAATCCACAGCATATCCAAACATGTGGGACACAATGAAAGCAGTCATAAGAGGAAAATTCATCGCACTAGATGCCTATATGAAAAACCTAAAGAAATCCCACACTAGAAAACTACCAACACAGCTGAAAGCCTTAGAGCAATTAGAAGCAAATTCACCTAGAAGGAATAGATGGCAGGAAATAATCAAACTTAGAGCTGAAATTAATACAATTGAAACAAAAAGAACTCTACAAAGAATCAATGAATCAAAGAGTTGGTTCTTTGAGAAAGTCAACAAGATAGATAAGCCCTTAGCCAAACTAACATAAAAAGCAGAGATAGAGATCAACAAAATCAGAAATGAAAAGGGGGACATAACAAAACCCAATGAAATCTAGAGAATTATCAGGTCATATTTTGAAAATCTCTACTCCACAAAAACAAAAAAACATAGAAGAAATGGACAGCTTTTTGGACAGGTATCCTTTACCAAAATTAAATGAAAATCAGATTAAATACCTAAACAGACCTATAACTCTAGAGGAAATTGGACCTGTCATTAAAAGCTTCCCAAGTAAAAAAAAAGCCCAGGTCCAGATTGTTTCAATGCAGAATTCTACCAGACATTCAAAGAAGATTTTCTACCATTACTCCTCAAACTGTTTCACACAGTAGAAACTGAAGGAATATCACCAAATTCTTTTTAGGAAACCACAATTACCCAAATATCCAAGCTACTCAAAGACACAACAAAGAAGGAGAATTACAGACCAATTTCCCTCATGAATATTGATGCTAAAATTCTCAACAAAATTTTGGCAAACTATATACAACAATATATAAAAAATATCATCCACCATGATCAAGTAGGCTTCATCCCAGAAATGCAGGGATGGTTCAACATACAAAAAGCGTAAAAGTCATTCATCATATAAACAAACTGAAGGAAAAAACCACATGATCATATCCTTAGATTCTGAAAAAAACCTTTGACAAAATCCAATACTCCTTTATGATAAAAGTCCAGGAGAGATAAGGAATACAGGGAAAATATCTCAATACAATAAAGGCGATTTACAAGAAGCCGACAGCCAGCATCAAACTTAATAGAGAAAAACTCAAAGCAATCCCACTAAAATCAGGAACTAGACAAGAATGTCCCCTCTCTCCTTTTTTGTTTGATATAGTTCTCTAAGTTTAGCTAAAGCAATAAGAGAACAAAAGGAGATTAAGGGGATACAAATTGGAACAGAAGAAGTGAAACTATCCCTATTTGCAGATGATATGATTATATACATAAGTGACCCACAAAATACTACTAGGGGATTTCTACAGCTGATAAACACCTTCATCAGTGTAGCAGGATACCAGATTAACTCAAAGAAATCAGTAGTTCTCCTATACACTAAAGATAAAAGGGTTGAAAAAGAAATAAGGGAAACATCACCATATATAATAGCTGCAAATAGCATTAAATACCTTAGAGTAACTACAACCAAAGAAGTAACAGATTTATTTGACAAAAACGCTAAATCACTGAAGAAAGAAATTGAAAAGGATATCAAAAAATGGAAAGATCTTCCATGTTCCTGGATAGGTAGAATCAACTTAGTAACAATGGCATTTCTACCAAAAGCAATCTATAGATTCAACACACTTCCCATCAGAATCCCAACACAATATTTTATGGACTTTGAAAGAACAACATTCAACCTCATTTGAAATAATTGGAAAGCCAGGATAGCCAAAACAATTTTGCTCAATAAAACAACCTCAGGAGGCATCACCATCCCCAACTTCAAGTCATATTATACAGCTACAGTAATAAAAACAGCCTGATACTGGCATAAAAACAGACTTGTGGCTCAATGGAATGGAATGGAGGATCTGGGCATTAACCCAAAACCTATGAACACTTGATTTTTGACAAAAAGACCAAATATATTCAATGGAAAAAAGATAGTATCTTTAATAAATGGTATTGGTATAGTTGGATGGTAGCGTGTAGAAAAATGCAAATAGATCCAAGCCTGTCACCTTGCCCAAAACTCAAATCCAAGTGGATCAAAGTCCTCAACATAAACCCAGCCACACTGAACTTGTTAGAAAATAAAGTGGGAAATACCCTCCAATGAATTGACACAGGTGACCACTTCTTAAATATAATACCAGTGGCACAGACACTAAGAACAATAATAAATATGTGGGACCTCCTGAAACTGAAAAGCTTCTGTAAAGCCAAGGACACAGTCCATAGGACAAAATGACAGTTTACAGAATGGGAAAAGATTTACACCAACCCTACAAGTGACAGAGGACTAATATCTAAAATATATAGAGAACTGAAGAAACTAGAGCCCCAAACCTTGAATAACTCAATCAAAAATGGGGTTCAGAACTAAAAAGGGAATTATCAGCAGAAGAATTACAAATGGCTGAAAGGCACTTGAAAAAGTGCTCAACATCTTTAGCCATCAGAGAAATACAAATCAAAACTACTTTGAGATACCACCTGACACCTGTCAGATTGGCTAAGATAAAAGACACAGATGACAGCCTATGCTGGAGAGGTTGCAGAGCAAGGGGAACACTCCTCCATTGTTGGTGGGAGTGTAAGCTTGTTCAGCCACTTTGGAAAGCAGTATGGCGGTTTCTCAGAAAACTGAGAATCAATCTCCCCAAGGACCCAGCAATAACACTTCTGGGTGTATACCCTAAAGATGCACATTTGTACTCCAAAGACATCAGCTCAGCTATGTTCATAGCAGCATTATTTGTAATAGGAAGAACCTGGAAACAACCTAGATGTCCCTCAACTGAAGAATGGATTAACAAACTGGTACATCTACACAATGGAATACTACTCAGCAGTAAGAAAAAAATGATATTCTAAAATTCGCAGGCAAATCGATGGATATGGGGAATATCCTCCTGAGGGAGGTATCACAAACCCAGATAGTTAAGCAGGATATGTACTCATTAAACAAAAAAGCAAAAGGCATAGCATGTCCAAACTGCAAACCTCAACCACTGAACAGCTTGGGATCTGAAACACCTTGGACCAGCACCTTGGATCCCACTCCCTCCAGAGGAACTCTTGACCCAGTCTTGATGTTGGGGTGAGGAAAGTGTATCTGCCAGAAGTGGATACTAAACTAAACCACCTTGGGACCTTGGTACCTCCTGCTCTTGCTAGGGAGGAGATAAAGAGATGGAGAGAAGAGAGAGTGACTGGAATGGGCAAGAGGGGGAAGGGAGCTTGAACAAATATACACGGATAAAAATTATGACTCTTCATAATAAAAAGTAAAATAAAAAACAAACAGAAAATGACTAAATCTCTGGGGTAATAGTAAGTTTGGTAACCCTAAAGGTGGTGCACAGAATTGTAAATAATGTTATGTCCATTTCTTAAAGGTGGGAGGAGCTGAAGTCTAGAAAGTCCTAGTAGCAATTACCGAGTGATAGAGGCCAAAATTAGTCTAGTTTTCTTTCCTCCTCTGGCCATTGGCTCCTGCTTAAAGGTGGCATTGCAAAGCCTCACACAAAAATATTAATTAAAGATAGCTCCCTATTCCTTCCTTAGTAACAAGACTTGTGCAGGGATAAATGTCTGGACCATATCTCTTGGAGGCATAGATATGAAGTTGAGTGTTCTCTATCAACCACTCTAAATTCCAAAAGGCTGAAAATCTGGGCAGACTCTAGACGCACAGAATCTGCTTATGCCATGGAGAACTGAAACTTTGCTTGCTTTTTGAAAATTGACAATAATATTAGGTTTTCATAGTATCTCCAGTGGGAACCGGTGCTCTAATGCCTGATCCTTTGCAGAGAATTTCACAACCATGCTCCAGTCTCTGTTCCTTATTGGCCTTTGACCACATCATAAAATATTTTGCATTAGCTTCTTTTCTGCTGCTGTGACAAACAATCATGATAAAAAGTGGCTTACAGAAGAGTTTCTTTGGGCTTAGAAAGAGAGAGAAAGAAAGAGAGAGGTAGAAAGAGGGAGTAAGAAAGAGAGTTCATAATGATTGGAGTGGCATGGCAGCAGGGACCAGAACAGGGAATTGAGAAATCATATCATCAACAGTAATCATGAAAGAGAGAGTAAACATGGGCAAAGCTGTCCACTTTGGAAGTCAGACTTCCAGTGACACACTTTCTCATGGAGGATAACACTACCTCCCCAAATAGTACCGTTAACTGCAGACCAACCATTTGCTCAAGTACTTGAACGAGCGTATGGGGAACATTCTTTATTCAAACCATCACACTACCTATCTAAGCCAATAATATTTTGGTTAAGGACATCTGACAAACTTGTTATTAAGTATATGTTAGTGAAACTCCAAAATGATATTGATGAAGAGAAGAAGAATCTAGATCCCCTGTTTTGTTTTTTGTTTGTTTGTTCATTTGTTTTTCTTGGTATAAAAGAACAGGAAGTGCACAAATCCAGCCGTCCTTGCCATGTTTGGACTTCAGAAATGGAATATGAGAAACAAACCTTCTAAGTCACTTGTTTTCTGCTCAAAGGGAAATTTCAAGTGACATATCACCGGTGACAGCAGGAGGGGAAGATAATGGTCCAGCCTGACCTACCTGCCCTAAACATATTTGGCAGTGGACTGGCATTTCACCATGGCAGCTACTATAAAAAGTTGGGCTCCTCCATTCTGCTAGGGCCCATTCCCAGCTCTGTCAATCTGCACCCCTCTTTCTCCTCTACTTTATGTTAGAAGACCTTGCTGGCTACTGTCTATCTACAACCCAGAGGTCTTAACTCACAGAAGTGATTGGAGCCTGGAGTGTGAGTTTATTTCTTGAACATCCCCGAGATATTTGTTTATTCATGTGTTTGTTAATTTACTTTTATTTTACTTCAGAAATACCAGAACCCTGTTCAAGAGTTCATCACAAGCTTTAATAAGTGGATGTAAATACTCTAGACTCTTTGCAAGATGTTTTCTATCATGAGAACATGATTCATGATTCCAAACTTCTTTAATTTCATAATCTGGAGGCTCTCAACCTGAAAAATTATCCATAAACTCTTCACTCCGTATGTCATCTTTTATTATGACCATAGTAGGGCATGCCTCATCTTCTGTACTGTAAAGGGAACTATACAACTTAAACCTCTCCTCTGACAATAGCCTTCATGGGGATCTCTGCAGATAAACCTCTGCAATGCACCCCACGGTGCCAGGCCCTTCGCTCCCCGCTTGTGTCAGACACAAAAACATCAGATAAAACTCAGTAGACAGTATTTGAAGCTGAGGATAAAGCTTTAATGTTTTATAATATATTCAGCATCTGAGCTTGAATTCGGCCTCTCTAAATAACAGCTGTGCTACACAAGACATTCCCTCTGAAGTCAGAATGCTTTGGACGTAGAACCAGGAGTAAAGGCTGAGTCCTGAGTCTGTTCTAGCTGCATAAAACAAGCAGCAATCCAACTCTTTCCTTGGTCAACTTTCTGCCTAACATGGGACCAGTTCTGCCCAACAACATTATGAAGTACTTACCTAGGGATATATATATATAAAACACTGTACTAATCTATAAAGAACTACTTTATGAACTATGGGTACCTGTAAAATTGCTAAATAAAGTTGATGACTTATAAATTCTAAGGAATTGGATCAAAAAATGATTTCTGAAGCCAAAAGATGGAGATGCATTTAGAATTTTTAATCTTACGTCTTCTCCCTCCCTCCCTCCCTCCCTCCCTCCCTCCCTCCCTCCTTCCTTTCCTTTCATCTCACCCTTTCTGTCTTTTATTTTCTTCTTTTCCCTCTTCAAAAAGAAAAAAAAAAGTAAAAAAGAATATCTGAAAGTGCAAGTAAAGTTTGGAGGTGCTTTAGCCACAGGTTGGGGGCTAATGCACCTAGTTTGTGATGCCATAAGAGCCACGGAGCAATGAAGTTGTATCCTGGTGATACCAAGACAACATCTGCATCTTTACAGTTCTCCCTAGCATGAAGGGGTCAGTTCAAGTCACCTTTTCCATGAAGAATGAACAGAAATGCAGTAAGAGCTTAGGCAAGAACAGAGAAACAATTAAACTGACAGAATAATACAGCTATCTGAGTGGATTAAAGATGTGAATAACATTTCTTGAAACCATTGCCAAGATTGAGTGATCATAGGCTTTAGACATCTGATAGCTGAGGTCACAGGAAGGAGGTGAGTCATTAGCCTGAACTACAAGACAGTACACTACACTATATAGGAGGGGCGTGTTTGAGGAAACTACTTTTGTTAATTTTAAAACTAGTATGAAGTCCTCCTGAATGACTCCTAAGGATGTGAGATTGGCAGAACATTAGTAGGAGAGCCATCAAACGGTCCTTTCACTCAATGGGTGAAGTTGGTTGAACAAAATAAAAAAGAGGACAATAAGTAGAAAGAAGGAAATTAGGGAGTACCAGGAGGTATTGGAATGAAAAATGGAGGCAGATTTGGTCATAATACATTTTATGTATTTATACATTTCTAAAGAAGTATGTATTATAAGATCTTCTCACCCACTGGATGTAGTAGTTGGGGTAATCAAAAGAAAAAAGAGGACATGAACACACACACACACACACACACACACACACACACTCCTCATTGAACAAAAATCATTGAACCCAATTATTCTTATACTTATTTGTAAACTTGCACACACAAGGAGAAGCCAGTATTCCAGGAAGTACATTGAAATCTCACACTGCCCAGTGAAGACCCAAATATACAATCTCTTGAAAGTCACCATCTTCTTCTGTAGGAAATTCTCACTTGCTCATCTGACCTGTATTTGAAGAGTATTGACTAGGAAACGGGCATGATGCCAGGTGCTCCACTTTTATCAAGAAATGCAACCTTATGGTTTTTCTTCTCTTTCTCCTGGCTCCACTAATTAAATCTCATTTTGGTCTTTATCATTTAATCTTCTAGGTGAGAAAAATAGTAAGCTCCATTAAGGTACTGTGCCATTGAGATAGAGGATTTTCCTTCACAGCAGCCAGCCATTGAACTTACTCTGTGTGTGAATACTAAATGATCTTCCTTGTGCCCAGCACAATGCCAAGAAAAGGGACAGGTGGCAAGATGAATGGGTTCCTGGAGGAGCCTCTTAATACTCTAGGGTTACAAAGTTCATTTTCCCTTAGATTCATAAACATGTCATAAAATAATGCTTTTAATGGTATACATAGATTTTATTTTTGTAGAACAGTCAAATCCTAAAGGAGGAAACGGTGTCAGAGTCAAATGGGTAAAACTGAGACAATCCCAGGAGCATTCAGGTATAGACATATCTAAATAATGAAAGACAGAGTCGTTAACCAGGCTGACTTCAAGAATGTTCATTAAATCCTGATGACAGTCTAAGTCAGAACAGAAAATGGTGATGGGTTTCTCCTTCATTGTATGTATATAAGACGTTTTCATTTCTAACAGTTGATCAACAGTAAGCATCTATGATTTGGTAAATACCCCAAAGGAAACACCATTAATTCTGTCTTTCGGCTGGAAAAGCCCAGCAAAAGAGAAGGTATTCTATTAGTACTTCCGGCTCTTTGCCAAACACCCACACGTGTTCCCTACAGTGTGTGCTTTAAATTACTCACTGAAATGGATATTTGTCTTTACAAAGAAGTAATGGTTTCCTCGTGTCTTTAAGTAACAGGAAAAGTTTCCATCCTTGCTGGGGAAAGATTAAAAAGCTAATCAGCATCGTGGTTGCAGATGTGCACTGCCCGGATCCAAGGAGGATTTGAGTTACCTGGCGACATTTGAACTGGTCCTTCTGCTCTGTCTGTATGTTTGCTTAACACTTTGTTCAGCTTTATTTTTAAGTGACTCTGACAGCTCCTAACTAAAGCACAACATGTTCTGGCTAGCTGTTTGGCCAAGGGTTTTAATCATTTAAAATAATTTCATATTCACTTTGGTTTTAATGTAGAAATGTCTGGAGATGGGAGGGGGTCCAAATTAGAAGCAAAGGGGAATTACCTGGAAGCCAGGGCTGTACTTTCAGACAGCTTCAGGCTCCCCTGGGGTGAGCTTAGCACCAATCTCCAACCCCCCAATTAAAGAGAGGTCACTTTGGATTGCAGTGATCTATTAACATAATATTTGTGAATCAAATTCTTCAGGGAGTGCAGAGCCCATGTAAAAGTCTTCTTTTCAATTCTTTGGCATTTACTGCCATGCTTAGCACACAGTAGGCTTATGGATGGAGGGAGGAGGGAGATTCAAATTGTTTATCTCATAATGCTGTTAAGTGTCTTGAGGACAAATCTCTGACAGGACTGGAATCCTGGGCTTTGCTGTAGGTCCTCAGCAGAGAGTTGCTGAGTGATTGGGAAACCAACCTGTTTCTCATTCCACTGGATGCCAAGCCAGGGAGGGGGAGTGAACAGAGCAAAGGAGAGATGAGAAGAGCCATTGCTGAACACAGAGAGGGGCTAGAGAACACGAATTTGTGGCAGAGCCAATCGGCATGTTTTCAAAAATATCTCTAACAGAACTTGGCAGTCTGGGAGACAGAAAGTGAGAGCAAGAAAAAAAGGGGGGGGGCGGGGAGAAAGAAAGAAAACACCAAGCATTAATTAAATAATATATTTTTTAAAAAAATCCCAGATGGTGAGGTGGGTGTTTCTGGGGTGGGGCTTTGCGTGAGTTGTGTAACCAAAGGCCTGTCTCCTCTTTCTCATCATTTTAGTGTCCTGGATCTCTAAAAACAATTTCTCAGCTTGCCAGCGGAATCTTTAGAACTGGACAAATTCACAAAAATGGTCATGTACTTTCTTTGGCCTGAGACCCTCCTTTAGCCATGTCACCCTAGATTTCAGCATTTGGCTTTCCTTCTCCCCACATTTCTGCTTTCTGCCACCCTCATCGTGTGTGTGTGTGTGTGTGTGTGTGTGTGTGTGTGTGTGTGTGTGTGTGTTGAGGGTGTGTGGTGTGTGTCTGTGTCTATGGTTATACAGACACATGCCTGCTACAGGGTACTTGCAGTAATCAGCTGACAACCTTGAGGCTGGACCTCACCATACACTGTGTCTGGGACAGTTTCTCTTGTTCCTTTGTGTCCCTCAGGTTAGTCATCCCAGGGGCTTCTGTGGAGTCTCCTGTCTCCACCTCCCACCTCTTTGTAACAGCTAGGCATGAATCACAGAGGCCTTCTTCTTCTTCTTCTCCTCCTCCTCCTCCTCCTTCTTCTTTTTGCTTTATGATAGTTTTGGAGATCAGAAATCCTGGTCCTTAGGCTCAAACACTATACCCACTAAGTCACCTTCCAGCTCTCTTTTCTTTCTTATAGTTGAGATCATTCTGTAATTAAAACAAAGAGAATCAAAAAAGAGAAAAAGAAGCCCTTAAATTACACCTGAGGCTGCTTTTTGACTTTTGGAAGGCTCTTGGTTTTGTGTCAACATGGGTTCTTCCTTCAGAAAATAAATAAATATGTAAATAAAAATTTTAAGTTACATTTTAAGACCTCATTGATATGAAAGTAACATAAATTTAGATTGCATTTATTGTGTTATACCCATTATCATATCAGCCTCTTATTATGATTTAAAAAAATAATTTCAAACTGTGGGTCCTGTGCCTACTGTTGCTGATGGAAAAGCCACCCCTGTTCATCAGGGATACTGAAGCAAACATGTCTGTCTGTCTTGGTTCATGCCCTTCTGTAGGTCCACACTGTTAGGAAAGCTGTGCCAGTGTGAATACTGGTTTCCTGGAGTTGGGCTCCAGCCCTTCGAAAGGTAATGAATTACCTAAATGATTGTTCTTAGCACAGTGGATTAGAAAAACAGGTGGCTCAGCGGGTGATGACAGGGATCTAACTGTGTGGGGCTAAGACAGGGTGTGTAGAAGGCTGGTGGTAGACAGGGAGACAACCTGGAAACCAGTCAGCTTTAGCCTATAGGGACAAAGCTGTGCTGGTGACCATCTATTAGCTTTCTCTGCAGTTTGGTCTTCCTTAGGCTGAGACAAGAGTGCTGTCTAGTATTCCAGGGGGAAGACATCCAATGAGACAGATTACTGGCTGAACAGTGTGAGCTGAGCAGCCAAAGTACTATTATTATCCAAGATAGGTGGTGTTTTTAGTCAGGGGTTCTTATTCTGAGAAGGCCTGATGCTCACATACCTGAGAACCAATTTGTATAATTTGATCACTACTATTCATAATTCTGGCATGAATATGTTAGCTTCTTAACTCACTGTTAACTTCTGTAGAACTTTCAATTTTGGATCTAATAGTAATCACAAATTTCAAGTCTCCTATTTATTTATTCTCATTTAAAATTATTTTTGAATTAGTAAATAAGCATTAAACATAATTTGGGGTATAATAAAATGTGATATGTAAAATACATATTATTAAATGATTTATTCAATCTAATTAATAATTTTCACCTTATAAATATTTTGTTGCAAAAGTATTTAAGCTACTTCAACTGTATGTAAATACATTCATATAACACACTCATACATACATATTACACATACACAAAATGCTCACATGTGATTACGGTATGATTACTTTACCATGGAATATAACAGATGCCACAAACTTTCTTTGAAAAAGAAGTTCACCATGTTGAGTTGCTATCGCAAAGCAATTAACAGTCACAGCAGACTAGAAACATTAGTGATTTTCTCCCTACTCTTTCCTTTCACACCCTGTGTAGTGGAAACTATGCACTTTGACCAACATCTCTCCATTCTCTTTACTCTCACATAACCAAAATTGTAATCACTATATCCAGGACTAGATCTGTAAAATTCCATGTAAAATCTGATCATGTTCATCTGTAGAATGCCACCCACTTTTGGCAAAATCATGGGTTCCACACAGATTCTTCAAGGCCCTGTTATTTATTCTGAAATTTCAAGTGAAAACTTTGCTCTCAGTCTTCATGCCCTTGACCTTCCAAGGCCTCTTCTCAGCCTTGGACTCTCACCTAGAGTGCTGTTTTCCTCATTCTGCCAAGAGTTTCTTCTTCTGTGTCACATTTTCCCTTCCTTAATTCTCTTATCAGGACAATAATTTGAGAACATTTTTCGATGACCAAAATCACAGCATTTACCACATGTTCTTAACCATTTTAATTCTCTATGCTCACTTCCTTTTGGGACTACTTTGGATTCATTTTCTTCTGAGACGGAGCTCATTCCAACACTCTATATCTCCCTTCCTCTCCTA
Organism: Sigmodon hispidus; assembly: GCA_004025045.1. Classification (NCBI taxonomy): domain Eukaryota; kingdom Metazoa; phylum Chordata; class Mammalia; order Rodentia; family Cricetidae; genus Sigmodon; species Sigmodon hispidus. The sequence continues at coordinate 18,880 of PVIH01000123.1, forward strand.
CCATAATGGCTACAGCTTCACCATGTTGGTAATATTTCATTAGTTTCTGTAATTAAATGCATGTTAATAACACATTAAATTCTTAATCCAGAGTGTTATCCATCTATATTTATGGAGGAAATCATTTCAATGTTTTTAGCCTGGTGTGACAGTTCACTGCTATGTGATATCAACTCAACATGGTAAGCTTCTTTTTCAAAGTGGATTGCTCAGGTTTCAGATACATACCCACTCATGTGTGTAAACTAAAAACCAACACCATAGTATGTTATGTATTAATAACAGCAACACATTTTCCAGACTTACAACCCTCTAAACAAAACAGTAGGCATTTCACGTTCTCCATCAAATTAAATGTTAAAAAGCCACCCCCACCCCCACCCCCTCACCCCTCCACCCCCGCTCCAAGATTTTACTGCTGTGACACCCAGTTTCTCAGTCATCTTCTGGAAAGAAAGTGTTTGAGGGCAGTGTCCTTAAAAGAGAGGGGGGCAGTTTCCCACATTTTCTAACTTCTCTACTCCTTCCTACACTCTGTATTAGGTTCACTGTTCTCATGAATCCTGCATCCAGATCTCAATAATCTCTGCTCTTCACCACGTCCTTCAACTTTTGAGGTTCTCTAGGTCCTGAAACCCATTGCAAGCTGTTCTATCTAACAATCTTGACAGGAACTGTAAACCACTTCCAGAACCTAGAGTAGGCTAGTGACCCACCATGTAGGCTGCAGGTCCACTCTGAGAGTCTCTGAGGACAGGACAGCAGCTGCTCAGTCTGTTAAACTGCTTCCTCACCTCTCCTTAGACAGCAGGTTGCTTAGCACCTCTGTGTCTTATGTATCTCTGAACTTTGAATCCATTTTCTCTCAAGAAAAATAAATGTTCCCACACTGCTTCTCCATTTCTGATGCCTCATTCTCAACCATGCCATCCTCGCTCTGAACAGATGACCTTCTTTCCTGATGCATTGCCCAAGCAGAGGCCATCTGCTACAGCCTCCCTGGTCTCTCCTAGACTCCATCTGTTACAGGCTTCCCTGTCTGAAACTGTCTCTGCTGTCTTCATGTTCATTCTCTTCCCTCCGGTTCCCATCTCCTTCCCATAAAATAAAAAATGTAAAAATACATAAAATAAAACTAATTTTTAAAAGAAACAGTAATAATAACCTAGGTTTCTGTGCAGGCCTGGTTAGGAGTTTGGGTGGTGTTTAAAAGTAGGTAAGTGATCCTCGGAGTCAAAGGCTGGACACTACCATTACCAGCCTAACTCATACCCAAGTCATAAGCACTGGGCCCTAAGTGTCTCCATAATATACTTGAGACACACCTAATTTTTTCAACAAGGTCAGGCTTTTAAGGATTTTTTTAATTTGTTTGTTTTATTCTTGCATGAACACACATAAAGAGCTACTGATTTTTTTCAAACAATTATTTTATGTTTCAGAATTTTACTATTTTCGAAAACAGCTCATTCTGATAACATTCAATGACCATATAAAATGTTGTCCACTACTAAACTTAAGGATGACATTAAAACAGAATTACTTGTGTCATTTTAAGTCATGCCATTGACATATTATTTTATTATTTTAAATTATCTTTAATAACTCTGTCTTCATAGTGCTCTCACCTCTCTTAGGCCATGCAGACTTTTCTCCATCTTTAATGATCCTTCTCTGACTACTTCTTATGTATCATTTTGTGTGTGTTTGCATGCATGCCATATATGTGTGTGTGTGCACATGCCTTTTGTGTGTGTAGTGTGTATATGTACATGCCATGTGTGTATGTGTGTGTGCAGGGTCCTGCAGAAGAAGCTATCAGATTACCTAGAGCTGAAGGCAGAGAGGATTGCAAACGGCTCAGTGTCAGTGTTGGGAACTAAACTTGGGTCCTTGGCAAAAGCAGAACATGATCTTCACAGCTGAGCCATGCCTCCAACCACTCTTTGCTATTTTTTAATTTGCCAAAGTGAACATTGTCAAGCCTCTGGCCTTGCCACCTTCCCTGTCTTTATAACCCTTGAAATGCCATGCATAGCCTTGTCCTCGGCAGGGTTTCTACACTAAGGGGTTCAGAAACTTAAACTTCTCACTCTCATATGGCGTAGCTCTGAACCTAGAAATAAACTTAATCAAATATCAAGGTCACTAGAACATGGACATCTCCAGATAAATTTAAATATTATATAAATCACAACAAACATAATGACTCTCCATTGCTTCCCCACCACAACCCTAATGCCTTTCTCTCTCTAGTGTTCTAAGTTCCTACCCAAAGACTGAAAAACTACATCTTTATTTCATTTTGTTTAATTTCCTTTTGAATCACTGCAGTTCTTGCTGACCTTGAACAAAACTGCAGTGTTCCTCCTTCCGTCTCCGTCCAAGTGACGCAACTGAAGCATGAGCTACCATGCCAGCTCCAAGTGCTCATCTCTGTCTCTTCCAGTTAGATGTGCAGAGCACTGTACTCTGCACACGGGATCTGATGCGACAGTCACCCAACCACACTTTTTAAGTTTCTTATTCATTGTCTCTATACTTCAAATGGTAGAAAGCCCATCCTCTGGGATGTGACCTATTTCACATGTCAGGCTTCAGCTCATCCCATTGAGTGCACTTTATCCAAATTCAAGTATTTGTCAGGTTTTTTACCTTAAACAAAAATACTTACTATTCTGGAATGCATTATTTTTGTTTTGATAGCTCAATGTTTTGCAATCAGAAATTTTAACTTTAAATTATTCCATTCATAGGATACTTCTCAACTTCATAATGTGTCCAAAGGGTCAAATCACACCATAGACCAAATCGCAACATAGAATTAAATATAAGTGACTTCTGTCTAGTGTCACCGAAGATAGCCAGATAAAATGATAGCTATCTTTTGGAACAGAGCCGTAGACTAATTTATTTATTTTGAAAAGAAAAAGCATCATATTGTTGTGCTATTTTGTGTGGTTATCAATAAGTTTTAAGAGGACCACTGGATTCCATCAATGGAGAAACTAGGGATCAGCTCCAGTTGAAAGCAGGACATGAAAGACTCTGTTCTTTTCCATTGAAACATTTCTCATTTCGAAGTGTTCAGTGTACACTTCATACCTAGCTTCAGACACAACTCCCACAAGTTCTTGTTCACATTTCTTTGAGACAGGCTCTTACAATGCAGTCTAAGACCAACCTTAAAGTCCCTATGTAGCCCAGAATAGAGGCCAACTCATGATCCTCCTGCCTCAACCTCCTAAGTGTTCAGATTACAGACCTACTTCAGCTTAACTGACTCTCATATTAACACTGAAAACAGTTCCCCCAGGAGAGAGGATGTGGTTCAGCAGCTAAGAGCCCTTGCTGCTCTCTCGGGCATCTGGGTTTGGTTCCCAGCACCCACAACAGGGTCTTGTGACTCCAGTTCCAGGGAGTCGTGCTCTCTCTTTCAGCCTCTGAAAGCACCAGACATGCACATGGTGCACACACACATATGCAGGCATTCACACAGACACAGAAAATCAATAAAAAACAAATTCACCTGAAAGTGGACCCCAAAGATAAATCCTACCTTAGCAAAAATTTCCTTACTTAAATAAAAAGTGGTACTAAGAGTTTGCAGGGAGGCATATAAATTTACATCTCAGTACCACTACTGCTAACCTTCTTAGTTAAGAACATTGCATAAAATAGTTATTAATGCTTGTGTTCTTTTAATGAATATGTAGAATAATGAGTAATATGCCTTCAGAATAGAATTGAATAGCTACTTAGTGAGTGTAGATTTTCATGTCAGCCTGTCCCACACTTGTAAATGTAATGCTTGTTTTTTTGGGTCTGGATTGTATCATTCATCATACTGTTTTCCAATTTTATCCATTTCCCCATTCTGTTTTTACCACTGAGAAGTATTCTACCATATACATGTGCTACATGTTCATTATCCATTCCTCAGTGATGGACACAGGCTGCTTCATGTCCTACCTATTGTAGGTAGAGCAGTGATAAACTTGGATGAGCATATGTCTCTACACTAGGAAGTGAAGTCCCAGGTTTGGCATAGTGGGGTCATATGATAATCTGTTCCTGGATTTTTGAGAAAATATCACAACTATTTTCATACTGGCTGCACAAGCTTACACTTCAACAATGATGTGTGTTTCCTATTCTTCATATCAGTGTTAGCATTTGCTATATTTTGGTTTTTTTAATTTACACATTTTACGTAGAGGAAATTAAATCTCAAAGTTGTTTGAATTTCTATTTTTTGATATGTAAAAATGGCAATGTATAATATTTCTTATCCATTTTTATTTACATTACTTCTAAACTCTCTGTTCCTTTTTGCAGTTTACTTTTTATCTGGTTTGTTTAATTTTAGCTCTTTAGTTTTCTGAGTTTATTGTATACTCTAGCTACCAAATCTTTGCTGGAGAAAACGTAAGTTTTCCCATTCTTTAGACTTCCCTTTCACTTCAGTAATAGTTTCCTTTATGGTGCAGAATTTTTCTAGTTTCCTGAAGCCCCATGTGTTGATTGACTTTCCTGTTTCCTGGACTACCAGGGTCCTCTTCAGAAAGTTCTTACCTGAGTCTAAACCCTGAAATGCACTGTCTGCTTTTCTTTGAGAAACTTAAAAGTTTTGGTGTTAACTTTAAAATCTTGATCCATTTGGAGCTGACTTTTGTGCAGTGTGAAAAAGATCAATTTTATACTTCTACGTGTAGCTATCCAGTTGCCTCAACACCATTTGTTAAAGATTACATGTTTTCTATAATGGGTATATATTTGGCATCTTTGTCAAAATTCAGGTGATCATAGGTGTTTAAACCTGTGTCTGGGTTCTCAGTAGTGTTTCCTTGAAAATTTTGCTTGTTTGATGTCAGCACCATGCTGTTCTTACTGCTGTGACTCTGCAGTGTAACTTGAAATCAGGGAAGGTGGTACCTGCAGTAGTGTTTGTATTGCCTGGGATTGTTTTTACTTTCTGGGGTGTGCTTTTTCTGTAAACATTTGTGTTAGAATTTTGTGAGGATTGAACTGAATATGCAGATTACTTTGGGAAATGTTTTTTTTCTTACAGTTATTGATGAACAATTTTATTTTATTTTCTTAACACACATATTTATCAGATATATGTATTGCAATTTTTTAGTTCATACTTTGCATTCTCATTTTCTTCTTTCAAACAGCAGAAACCTAAACCTTCACAAAGTTCAGTGTATACTTTTTTGCTTTGTTATTAAGAAGTCTGGAGAGAGACAGTGTGCATATTTCATTAAGGAAATCCTCACAAGTTTCTACTACATCCAAGATAGTACAAATCTTGGCTCCTCCTTTTAATTTCCTCTAATGCACTCAGATGTAGTGTTTATATCAGTTATCCATCTAGACTTAGGTTCTGTGTATGGTGTAAATTCATGGCTCAGATTAATTATAATTAAACACAAAATTTAATAAATTAATCTAAGTCTATAATCAAGCACCATGAACACTCCTATTTGTTCTTTTTTTCCAATATTATTTTATGATATGCTCATTGTTTTTCCACTTGAAGTTTTTCAGATAAAACTTTTACGGTCAGTTTGTCAAGTTTTATAAAATAGCCTGCTAAACTTTTTATAGATGCTGAGTAGGATTACACAAAATTTATAAAATAATTTAGAAAAAACTAATGTTATTTTCTCACATATAATGATTATGATATTTCTATTTCCTAGGCCATTTATTAACTAGGACATTTAGGCCTGAGTATAATAAACTTGATAAGAAGACTTGTCCAACATGAGAGCAAATTCTCACTTTCATGTTTTAACATGATTGCTCATTATTTTTCATGTTTGTCTATTCTGTTTTAGATTGAAAAATTTTTCTAAATTCTTCAGTCATGAAAATGTTCTGGCAAATTGTTTCAAGAATGTTATTTTTATTTTATTTGTTAAATTTATATCCTGAAGTCTTTCAGAATCTCTCGCTGAACCCTAACTAATGTTTGTAGGTTATCTAGCATTGTCTTCTCTTCCATTTTATGTTGGAAAAATCTCTCCTATTTATTGATAAATCTCTCTGAGCATTTACAAAATTCATTCATCTTTGTAGTAAATCAGACTTTTATCTTGTTACCCTTTTAATTTTTGCATACTTTCTTTCCTTTATTTTACTCTCAACTTTATATTATTTCTTTCATTATTTAATTTATATCTATTTTTAGAACATTGATTGTTCTTTTCTACAATGTAAAATTTATTTTTTCCATTTATAAATTAAGTATTTTAGAAACTGAAGTTTCTCATATCCGTATCTGTTATGCTGTTTTTAATTTATTCATAATGTTTTATACTTCCTTCTTTAACTTCTTTCTTGAATAGCATTTATTTGAGTTATAATTTCCCACAATTATATATTCACCCCCAATATTTTAGGAAATTGAACATAATTTTAAATTTTTTGTAGGCATACAACACACTCCTGGACATTATTGACTCATGTTTTATGATGTATTATACTGTATAGTTGATTGAATAATTCATGTGTATTAGAAAAAGAACATATATTTTGTTGTGTTTTATTAATGATAAAGAACAGTTAGTTCATACTGGTTGTTGGTTTTCTACCTAGCTCATTTTGGACCTGAGAGAAGGGCTTGGAAGTTTCTCATTATGATTGTGAATTTGTTTCTTAGGCAATTTTGTTTTATTTTTTATTATATTTTTGTGTCATATTTTAAGAGTTCTATTCTAAATTGTTTAAATGTGTAGTTAGTATTCTTATATCTTTATAATATACCGACTGGTTAAGAAGCATACCTTTGAGAAACATGGTGCTAGGGAAACTCTCAGGAATCCACAAGGATGACCTGAGCTAAGACTCCAAGCAATAGTGGAGAAGGTACCCAAACTGGCCTTCCACTGTAATCAAATTGATGACTACCCTGATTGTTACCATCCACTTTTATCTAGCAACTGACAGAAGCAGATGCAGAGATCTAAGCACTGCAAAGCAATGGACTGAGTTTTCAGTCCAATCAAAGAGAGGCAGGAGGGATTATATGAACAAAGGAGTCAAGATCATGATGAGGAAACCCACGGAGACAGCTCACCTGACTGGAATCTCTCGGACTCTGGACTGACAGCTAGGGAACCTGCTTGGGACCAAACTAGGCCCTCTGAATGTGGATGGCAGTTATGTGGCTTGAGTAGTTTGTGGAGCCTCTGGCAGTGGGACTAAGATTTATCCCTAGTGCATGAACTGTCTTTTAGAACCCATTCCTTTTAGAGGAACACCTTGCCAGCCTTGATACAATGGGGAGGGGCTTGGTCTTGCCTCAACTGGATGTTCAAGACTTTGTTGATTTGCCATGGGAATCCTTATTCTTTTCAAAGAGTGGATGGGGAAAGAGTAGGGGCGAAGCTGGGGTGTGAGTTGGAGGAGGGGAGGGGAACTGTGGTTGGTGTGGAAAAAATTTTAAAAAAATCTTTCAAATAAAAATATTTAAGAAAGAAGCATTCCTTATGTTTTATGTATACTTTACCTAGAGTCTACAAAGTCCATCACTAATACACAAAGTCCTACTTTAAGAATGGTGTCACTAATCCCAGCTTGTGTTCTCCTGAGCTATGATTCCTGTAAGTGTAGTTTTGATATCACTGTCCCCAAGTAGCTTCATCTTCCTTTTTCTAATGTTAGCCTGTTGCCAAGCCAATCTAGCCAGCTTTTAGAAACATTCTGTATATAGCAACTTTTATATACTCTACTTTATCTCATCCCATATGTATTTTGCTTTAATGCTTTGGCTAATTCAAAAACTTGCTTATATTCCATCTAATAATTTCATCATTCTCATAATAAAGTGGTGATTTCATCCTAATTATTGGTAAGTTTTATGTTACTTTTCATATTTAGTAATTTGGTTTTAAATGCAGAGGACTGTGTTGTGACATGGATTTTGATATCTCTTTGAGTACTGAGTTCCTGCTTCCTAGATCTCCCTCACCTCCCCTGGTCTGTGTTTGTTTGCTCTGTCTTATTGCTTCAAGGTGTCTGGGTGAATCTTTCTTTCTAACCAATCTAATGACCAGTTTAAATTAGTGATGGTCAAGGGCTTCTCTGAGATCTCTGCTAGTCTTCTCATTAAAGACATTTAAACATTGACCCCCAAATTTTATCCCAATATTATCAACTTGCTCTTTTAATACTCTTTATGCTACAGTTGCTCTCTTATTTTGCTTATATTGTTGGTCAGTTTTGTGTAGTGTTTTCTATTATTTGTGCTCTTTCTGTTTCAATCATACCCTTCTTTCTACATGGAAATCATCCATCTGTGCCTGCCTGAAGCTTCCTTTGATGACTTACCCCATAAGCCATTTACTGTTTCTTTTCTGAACTACTGGTGTCTTCATTTGCTTCTTTATTGTTGTGTTGCAGGTATTTGGAGTCAAATAATTTCCCTTTTTCTGAGTTTATTGAATTACAAAATTAGAAAATGAAAGTGTCTAGATTTTTTACATAATTTTTCAGTTTTGTAATAAAACATTGTATATCTCAAGTGATTATTGTTATCATAATTATACTCATGATAGTCTTGTCAGCTGTACAATGCTGAAATCTTGAGAATAAAGCTTGCATGTCTTCTGTATATTGTAATTCTTCATAATTTGAACTTAATATAAAATATAATCATCATGTTATTTGTCATCTCCAAGTCTTCCAGGCTTTTTATTAAGTATGTGCTTGAATAAATTGCAAACAAATACAATTACCCATATATTATCCCCAAATATATACTATTCAGTATTTTATATATGAAGTAAATGATATTTTAATTCAAATTATTTGTAAATTTCTCTTGATATGTTTTAATTTTTTTTCTTATAGACCCTCTGGGTTAATGGCCAACCAATCTGAAAATATTTGTCAATATTCATTTATTAGTGACTTTTGTACTTTTAGTAACATGCTAGGTATTTTGGGCCTAACAATATTAACCAACAATAATAATATAAATATTACTTGAAATATGCCCAAGTTTTGCTTAGGGGTTTTATGTATATAAATTCATAATTATCTAGGAAACAGATGTTTACAATTTTATTCTCATTTTTGCATAATTAAATGAAGGGTTAGAGATGTTAGATAATCAGCCTGATCATAAACTCAGTCCTGGCTACACGTGGTGCTGGAAGCTTTTAATACATCACCATAGTCTTTTAACTTATGCTATTTAACTCAGATTCTCTGGGTCACAATCCAGGCTTCAGATCTTTCTAGACAGCTGGGGTTGAGACTCTCTACTTTAGACCACATGTTTTATTTTCAGTAAGAAATTATATAACTTTTCACCCAAAGTGAGCTTATAAATATATTGGGCAGAGACACTTAAGAAACGATAAAGAAATAGGTGGCAGGATCTGACAAAAGTGAACAATGTACTATAAAGTCTACTGTTGAAGCAGTCGGTTTTGAGAGAACAGAATTCAATTACAATTCCTACGTGTGAACACATTTGCATGTAAAGGACAACCAAATGTTTTCTCCCTAACACAACAGGAGATACTTTTACATTACAGGCAGATTGTGCCCAGTCTAAGAAAGTCTAAGAAATCTCTCTGCTCCATAATCTCAATCTATCTGCTCATGCAATCTCTCCTCTCTCTTCAGCTGGACCAGTAGCTCAGTCCAGTGTTTAGCTGTGGATCTCTGCATCTGCCTCCATCAGATGCTGGATGAAGGGTCTATAATGGAAATTAGGGTGGTCATTCATATGATAATAGGGGAAGGCCCCTTTTAAGCACCCTCTCCACTATTGCTTGGAGTCCTAGCTGGGCTTATCCTGTGGGTTCTTAGGTATTTCCCTAGCACCAGATTTCTCTTGAACCCCACAATGGCTCCCTCTATCAGTCAAAAATATTGTGTAGTGTATTTGAAAACTCACTCTTAGCTAAAGGCAGGGCAGATGCAGGACAGAGTGGCCCTGCTCAGCCTCTCAGCCTTGGAATTTTGTGACATGCATGGGAATGGAGACAGCTCAGCAGTGTGAACAAATGGAATAGTCATTGTGTCCTGCTATTTGGCCCCTCCTTCAGCCATTCTCTAAGAAGTTAACCTCCGTCATCAAAGCATGTTTCAGTTCTGATTCCTCAACAGCAAAATTCTGTAGAACAATAGTACGGAATATCTCCCTCCACCCAGTGCTCATCAAAGCAAAGCCATCTGGTTAACTGTTTGACATCCATCCTTACAAGTCAGTATACCATCATAATAGAGAAATTAGGCTTAAGACGCTGACCAATCAGTGCCCTGTAAACAAATAGGTAGAAAGAAGTTTTAAGTGAATGGTGGGAATCTGTGCTTGCTGGGAATGCACCCAGTCCACTGGAAGTGATGGAGACACAAAGTATGATTCTTGTAAAAGTGTGGTGACATCCTAAGGCTGGCTAACAAGAATGCAGAACTTCCTGGTGCTGTTAACTTTCATCAGAACCCACCCTGCTGTTGGAAAAGGTACCTCATTGTCTTTCTTCTGGTTATCTCTCTGCCACCATATCCTCTCTAAGAGCTGGCCATCCAAGGCTGAGGGAACACACAGAGAAGGGCAGCTGAGCAAAGACATGGGTCTCGGAAGAAGAGAAATATGTATAGGAAATGACTGTAGACACATCTGATCAAAATGTAAAATCTGACATTTATCTGTTTGCAGTGCCACAGAAAGGTGGTCTTGCCACCATGGATGGGCCAGGAAGCAGTGTTTTGTCTATTAAGGGCAAATAAAATGAGGGTAAAATTTTAAGTTGAGGAATTTTTCTGTTGCTAGAAGGCAAATTACTACATGCAGTACTACAAAAGAACAGGGGTAAACAATACAATATGCTGTGAATTGCGAATGCATGTGCAGTAATGTCATGAATATATTAACTTCCTTCATTGTCAAGGCGAGTGACAGAGGCTGCCTGAAATTCAGAGAGGAGCTGGCTGTCACTCTGCAGCTCAGACACTTGGAGTCACATCTCTCCTAATAACAAAGTCTATTCTGTTTACATTTGACATGGTGAGCAAGAAGTGCCGCAGTGCTTTTTATAAGAAAATGAATGAAGTCATGAATGAATGAAGGAGTGAATGAATAGCTGGACCCTCTCCATCCAGCACATCCTGAAGCCACTGGTTTTCCTTGTTTGGATAAAAACAAATCATCTCCGACAGAAGCACATTTAGATGAATTTTTTAATATTCTGGCAATGGGTTGTATTTATTTATTTTAACTATGTCAACACACTGAATATTTCTGACTCTAGGTCCCAGTACTGTTTAATAAAAGAAACCTGGGAAGCAGTGAAGTGTCAGAGTAGGGGGGGCCACTGGAGGAGAGGCATGGAGAGCTGCGGGTGGTGTGTGTGGGGTGTTCCAGCTAGGGCTGGTGACAGGTAACATAAGCTCTGTTCAGGTGGAGGGGTGGTCTTGTTATTTTGCTGTTTCCCATATCCTAATGTGTAACTGAGGCAAGAAGGTAAATATCCCATTGTACTTCTTAGTGTCTATCCTAACAAAATCCTGAGCAATGCTCTCCAAATGAGGGGGGGCAGGAAGAGCCAGAGGCAGATTATTAGGAAGGAATTAAAATGCAGACGAGCTTCATTAAATTGTTGACCCTCCTCCCCACTCTAAAAAAAAATCAGGTTGCCATCTTAAATTGACAGCATTAGAGATGAATTATGTGCACTGATTAATAAGTGAATGATTTTAGTATTATGATAGTGGCACCTGCAAGTTATGTCGACACTGAAGAGGCTCTCAGACTCCAGTGTTTCCAATAATAGAGGTACCACGAGCTGGAAGTTGTGGGCAACTGTCAGCTCAGGGACACATCGCTTTCTTATAGAGCTGTGATGTTTTAGAATATTGCCATGATCCCTATTGCCAGTTCCCTCTGCAGCACCTCCCCCATCTGTGTATCCCTCAAAAAACCCTACACCATTGACTCACTTCAACAAAGCAAAGGGAATTTAATCATATCAAAACCCAATTGTTGGAGAGTGAATTCCAGAGCAGGAACAAACAGCAACGCACCATCGAGAGCCATGTGATTTCAAATGATTGCACAACACGTGCTATTCTTTCCAGGTTCCAAGAAAAATGGCAATTTTATCCAATTTGGGTGTTTGCCAAAGGTGCCATTTCACCAAATGTAGCTACAGTCATAAAAAAAAAATAAAAAAGGAAGCTTCCAAGTAGATTAACTGGCTTTGCTGTATTATAATGGTGCTTTAAATGAGCAATTTGAGACAATTAACCTGGAACAGCACTTCTCAGTGCTTTATCCCTTTAACAGTTTGGGTTCTTCAAACAAGAACAGAGGAAATGAAAACTGGCTTCTTCCCATCATAGCCTCCTCTCTATAACTTTGTGAACACGCCTATGATCTATAAGGAGCGTGTAATGGGAAATCTAAGCTATGTAATTTGGAGATGTAATCCTCCATCAACCAAATAAAATCATTTAAAAATATTAATGGGTGTTTATGTGGCTGACTTAAGATGAAACTCTGTTTCAGCTTTTGGTAATACTGCCTCACTCTATCCTTGGATATTAATGCATATTTTTCATGTATGAAATTATTATATACTGCAAAATATTGAAGGAAGGAGATCATTTGGAATTTTTAAATTATTAAAATCCTTTCACATTATCTAGAGATACTGGTTTATCATTGTATTAAAAATTGGAAGACAGGAAAACACAGAAATAAAATAAACTTTCTCAACTGAAATGAAGACAGCAAAGAACATCTTTATGATGACTATGTAATGACCTAACAAATATTTGAGTGCCTACTATGTGTCTGAAATTGTGAGAGGAAATATGGAGTTGATTGATTATTCCTACTGTTATTGTGAATATGCTGTTGTGGAATCAAGAAATGTTGTGGATGTCTCATCCTGTGGGTCTAAATCATTGAGGAGAATAAAAAAATAACGTTTAAACAATTATTCAAGAAAGATTTCAGTTTTTATTAGGAAGCCCTGGAGGAATGTTCATGTCAAAAAGACAGGAGAAAGTAAAATGTCTGTTTCTGGCTGAAAATTGAACTTTGGAATAAGACATATTTTAGCTTCAGATGCTCAAGGCCGCAAGTCTTGCATCAGGAGGAAGGCAAGACTGCCTTGCATCAGCCAGAAGCAGCATGGAAGCACAGTGATGCTGAGGACAAAGGGGGGAAGTCATCAGGTTTTGTATTCTGGAAGAAATCAATGGAAGTGACCAATGGAAGAGTATGATTTCAGAAACATAGTCTGTTATTCCACACGGCTAAATTAGCATTTAATCTTCAGACTTTCAACTGATTCTGCCTCATTTGATATAGCCAACCTTGGTTGGCTCTTTGGTTCATATCTCTGACCTTGATCTCTCCCCTGACCCCTGAATTGATGTCTCTAAATTTCTACTCAGTGCTTCTCTTTGGAAATTTAGCAGAGATCTCAAAATATATGTGGTCACAGCTAAATCCCATCTAGCTTTTCCCTAGCTATTTTGTGTTACCGCAGACCATCTCTTACCCTTCCAAGATGAAACCTTCCAAGTTAACTTTCTCTCTGTTGAGTTTTATATTTACTTCAGTTTTTTTTAAAAAATAAAGAGTTGAAATTCTTCCTCAACCAAAGTGAGTCTGACATAAACTCATTTTCTATCCTTTTCATAATGAGTTTCCTAACTCATTCATTCATTTAACAAACAGCTTTTAGGAATGGTAGATTCAAACACAGGTGTATTGGGCACCTTTCTTGACCTCACAATTTTACTATTACATACCTGTAAGTGCAATGATAGGTTTTCTAAAGACATTGACTCTTCCAACCAACTTTACAAAATCCAACCTCCAATTAATAGCACAAAGAAAATGGAAGAAAATGTCGCTGTTCATCTCATCATTTTCTCCAGCACATGCCCCCTTCAGGACTGTAAATCACCTAAGAGGAGTCAAACCATTCTCAAGCTTCCTTTATACAAGCAGTGAATAGACTCCACTGATAGATGTCTTTCAGACTGAAGTCAAAGTAGTGACACAGGCATTCTGTCTCTTCTAGGATCCTTATAAGTTTTGGTTTCTTTCTTTCTAGTCTTCTGCATATACTCAATATTCAGTGAGTATTCATTTACATGTACTGATATGTTGGAGAAAAATAGCCTTTACACATGTTTTCTATCCCACTTGAGTTGAAATGTCTAGTTAGGAAAGAACACACACCCACATACACACATCTTGCATAAACAAGCCTCAGGTATTTAGGATAAAGAGGTATACAGTTAAGAGGCAAGAGGGCAGTATGGACTTGGACACCTGCTAGGCTCACTGAAGATCTGTACAGAAAAGATCAGTCGTCTTACTGATCAATGAGGAAAATGTAGACAAAGCTATGAAGATGCAGACTAGTGGGTCGTACCCATTCCTGCAATAAAAGAGGGAGTGAGGAAGGCAAGCTGAAAGGTAGGAAGAAGATTAAGTCTCAGGGACCAGGGAAGAACTTGGCCTTGCTTTTGTACAAATTGGGAAACTAGGAAAGACTATGCAAATCGGTTGGCACTTAGCAGATCATGTGACAACTGCGTCCAGGTGAACTGGGCATGATTAGTAAGGGCAGTTTTTCTGATTCTGGGGCTGTTCTGTTGGACTGGAGCTGCTTGATTGTAATCACAAGCCTTCATATTTGTCTGTTTGATTAGAGGCCTTTATATGTTTTCGTCTTAATTTACTCACGAGTTTTAAAAAGATCTGTGGCCACTTATTTATGGTTTGACTTTAAGCAAGTTGTTTAACCAGTTTTCTTTGATTTTCTCAAGTATAAATTGAGGAAAAGAAAAGATTACTTTGCTTAAAATGTGCTTGGGAAGACAGAAAAGGATTTCACATATAATAAGCTTAGCTTTAGCATATCTAACTTGAATAATTGAAAATAAATAAATGCTAATATTAGTATTACTTTAATTAAACAGTGAGACTAATTAAGAAGCACAGATTTTACTCTACCAAAGCTGGAGAGATGATGGCTCCTGTATTTTTCTGGCCACTTTGAGATTTAGTAATACAGTATATTGAGGCTACTTGAAGAAAAATAGAAATGTATGATTGTTGGAACTATATTGCCATTTTTTGGTTATTGTTTTTGTTTTTCAAGACAGAGTTTCTTTGTGTGGCCCTGGCTGCCCTGGACCTTGCTCTGTAGATCAGTCTGGCCTGTAACTCACAGAGATCTGCCTACCTCTGCCTCCCAAGTGTTGGGATTAAAGGCCTGTGCCACTGCTTACATCACCATCTTACTGCTCAGCCTGATCTGGAGACAGAAGACCTTCTGGAATCTGACCTCCTGATAATGGCAGACCAGACTATAGTAGCAGAAAACTACAGCTGTGGCCGTGAGTTTTTGATATCACCCCTTCTTGTGACTAAAGCCACATTCTGAGACCCTCATTGTTGGTGGGGTTTGTTTTGTTTTGTTTTTTGTTGTCCATCTTGCCAATCTTTTCTTTCCTAAGGATTACAAAGTTCATTCTAGCATGTATGTTCTGCCCATAATAGCTGTGATGTTTTCTTTTCAGCACTGACCCAAGCATTTCCTTGTTTAAACCTCATTACATCTCATGATAACAACTCTCCCCATTTTATAGCTGAGGAAACTGAGACTAAACAGAGTTTGTGATGTCTAGAAATTGGTCTTTAGCATCCATCCTAAGGAACATAACTATAGTGCTTCAGTGATATCATTAAGCTACGCATAGT
Organism: Sigmodon hispidus; assembly: GCA_004025045.1. Taxonomy (NCBI): domain Eukaryota; kingdom Metazoa; phylum Chordata; class Mammalia; order Rodentia; family Cricetidae; genus Sigmodon; species Sigmodon hispidus. Next base: position 34,634 of record PVIH01000123.1, read on the forward strand.
ACTGACTTGTGGCTTCTCAAAATCACATATAATTTTACTATGGGTTAACTGATTGAAGAACACGGAACACGGAAACAGTCATTTGTGCTTTATAAAAACCTACTTAGTTAGAAAAATAGTGATAGTGTGCTTTGGAAATACTAGCATGTAGTCCAAAATCAAAATTAGAGGTCTTAGCATGCTAAGCTGTACCACCCCTCAACCGATTGATCACTAAAACAGAAGAAAACAGCACCTTTTCAAGTTTTTTTTTTTTCTTTTCAGAGTAATTGGATTCAAATTCACATCTGTAGCATTAAACAAGTGTTTTCAACATTTTTCCCCTCCCAATTGTTTAACCTCCATCTACATCTCTGGCATAAATTTCAGCCTTTATTTGTGAATATTCAGATAAGCACTTTGCCTCTAACAGTATTGTTCAGGGCCCGGCATCATTGTTACAGCTGTAATTGTAACTATCAAGACACAGCTCTTTGTAATTAGAAAGTCAAGATGGTATTCAGCAGTATGGCAGCCCAGACTTACATTTGTTAGGCTATTAGAAAAAAATGTTTACAGAGAAAACAGTGTCATTGTTTAGTGCTCTTAATTGACCATCTGCCTGGTGAAGAAATGTCCAAAGAAGGATAAATAAGACTATAGTGCACTTATTTATTTATTTTCTTTGTGCAGTGAGTAAATTAGGAAAAACAGCAGTGGAGGCAAACTAGATAAGACATTGCTAAATCAGACTGCAAGGCAAATCATGCTAGGCATACGTTTTTTTTCTTAATTCTTTCACTGTCAAGACAAAGACCAGAAGCTCCCATGGTGGGTTTCAGAAGCATCATTTGGATTACCCTGACTTTCTTGCAATATGGCTCCTCCTCCCTTTTCATCATTCTCTCCCAGCAACCCTCTTGGAGGGCTCTGGGCTCTAACCACCCTGCTTTTTTCTCCAAGACAGATTCGCAGATAAATGTTCCTCCTTGGTGCTTCTCCTTAAGCAATTTAATTCTGCCCTTCCATCTTCCTTCCAGTTATGGAAATGTCACCCATTCTGTCAAGAGCTGGGCCCAATGTTCTCCCCCACTCCTGCTCCTCTGTCTTTTTCTGACCATCCAGGAAGAGAAAACTCTTTCCTTGCTCTGAACTTCTGTAGTACTTATTATTTTTCCATTCACTTGGCACTGGAAGTTGACCTGTCTGGTGACGTTCTTCTGTCAAGCTGGAACCATTATTCAAATCCAGTCTTGCCATTTGCATCCTCATATGCTTCTGTTTTGACTCTCCCCTTAGATTATAAAGTTCTCTTCATAGATGTGTGTCTTATTCTTCTTTGAATTCCCCCCAAAATGCCCATCACTTTTCCCTGTTTTAAAAACTGGATTCTGAAAAGCAGACTAACACTTGTGGTTCTGTGAAACGTCTATCATTTATCTTTTGACAAACCAGAAGTACCCAGGCAGATTCGCCCTCAAGATGTATTATAATTCTCCTACATAAACCCACTAAGCATCTACTACTGTGAGTCAATTCTCTGCTGAGCATTGGCCATGCAGGCATGGTCCACTATGACCCCATGCCTGGCAGAGCTTACCAGTGGACAAAGAGCTCCACAAAGTCATATACTGGTAAGAACTGGAAAATCTATCAGGATCTGAAAATAGGCTTCTTAGAATTTAATTCAAGTAAACAGGAGTTTCTCCAAGCAGGCCTTTTCTACAGCCATCAAAACACCAGGTTCACAATGGTGGGCTTGTTCTTTCATGTCACATTGGTGCACATCTTGTAGAAAAGGCCATATCAATTACTCTTGCCAAGAGGAAAAACAATATGTGGCACTCAGGACAGAGCCGACACCAGACTGGGTAATTTGGTTCTTATTCCATGTCTAAAAACCAAGGAGCATCTGGTCTTGAGGAGATTATGTGCTGTTCTATATGGGTGTCCTTCTGCCCAGGGTCTGAATTGAGCTTTCTCCAAAGACAATGAGTGACCAGACTTATGCTCAGAGACCTGTCTCTTCCAGGATCACAGATGGAAGCCCCCATTACAGCCACACACAGATTCACCACAATATGGAAACCCTTCAAGCAAGAAATGGAACAAAAACATGAAACATGACCTGACCCAATACCAGTCTCAATTACTAGTGGATAACTCTACTGATTATTTATTATCTGTAGTTTTCTGAAGAAAACAATTAAACATATACCATCATTTTTTGTAACATCTTCTTTGATGACCTCTAACTGCCCTACTCATCTGTTCTTTGAGGCTTTTATACATGCTATGCATTTTATCCAGTTTCCCAAACAATGCTCCCACTAATAACTAGCCTTCTAATTAAAACTGACACACCTGTGCAAAAAAATTACAATTGTATAAGGTTTATGGTTTTACTACTGTCCTGCCATATTCACATTTTTAAAAGGTGCATCTATTCATGTATTTGTGGGATGGGCGCATACCTGCCATGATGTATGTATGTGGAGATCAAACAACAACATATAGGACTTGGTTCTCTCCTACCATATGGCTTCTAGGAATTGAACTTGGGTCATCAGGCTTGCATAAGTGAATGCCTTTTGGCAGCTTCCTATCCTGCCCATTCCTGTCCTATCTTCTCAAGCACAAAATAACTATGCAACTTTTGTTCTCACTGTTCTGTTTCCTTGAAATGTCCTTCCCAACTTTTCCTTAGAGCACATCTTTTAATTACTTTACCTCTCTAACCAAATTGTACTTTATCACTGAGTTCTCCAGATCAATATGTGAAGAGCAACCCTAAGCCGAGTCAGGTTTCCTGTAGTCCATAGCCAAGCTAATCAAGATAGCTCAGTTGTCCATTGGAATATTTCTGAGAATTGTTGAGGCTCAGTGAGAACTTGACTCTTTAAAGAAAGGAGAGATGGTGAGTGGCTCAACATGGTCTCTGCTTTGAGCAAATGCTATGGGGTCACAGAGGCTACCCTAGGTATGATGGAGGCTGGGAATGTGGTACTTGGATTCCAGTCCCTATCAGGGCTGACACACACATGAAGGATATTAGCATTAATAAGGACTAGTCCATTCACAGTACCTACAACAAATTGGATTTAAATAAATAAGAGCTAAACACAATGCATCTTCCCTTTATTTTCCCAGAAAAAAAAAAAGTTTTACTCAGTGTGGGTAGAGAGTTCTTTGAAGGTCACATACTTGGTGTGATGCTCAGATAATAAGGTGGGGTAGCAGAGGATAAGCCAGGCTGCTGCAGGCTCTCACATGCCCCAGCTTTGTCATTCAGCCGTATCTCCTGAGTGGAAGTTAGAGGTCATAGCTGGTCAGAAAGGCCCTGTATCTTTGTGAACACGTTTTACAGAGCTCTCTGCTTTGCCATTAAAATAATAGATGGACATATTTAACCTCACATACTTGGCCCTAAATCTCCCAACTGAAATTAGTGAAGTCAAGATTTAAGTTTGAAAATATGGAAATTCACAGAATGCCAAGTTGAGAAAGAATCATATTAGTTCTGAAATTTTGACCATGTAGGAAAGAGAACTATAGTATTTTTTCTTTATTTTAGTTTAAGTCAGTTTTTGCATTTTGTTTATTAATACTGAAATATTTTGTTTTTTTATTATTTTTTTTTATTTTGTCTAATTGCACCTTCTCTTCCAAGGAAGCTACAAGAAATGAGGTCTTAAAAACTACCTTGAATATCAAACTCATTGCTTTTTTCTTTAGTGTCAAAAGAGATAAACTATCCACTTACAGCCTTTCTGTGAAGTGTCCTGTCACACTGACAGACATGGACACAAAGCAGGAAAGCTCTGATTAAAGTCCCAGGAAGAGAGAAGGGTCAGTTTCATGGTCAAACGTATCAAGTCTGAAAAGACAGAACTGGACCATCAGACTTTATGCTCATGTGTATAAATAGATACCATTGTCAAAGGAATTTTGACTAACAGGTTTAAGGAGGACCCTTAAATGTTTTATTCTTAGTGATCTCTGAGGAGTTTGCCATGCTGCTGGTCTCAATGTGGGAAAGGAGATGCTGGACAACCCCACCCAGCATCTGATTTAGTCCCTTCTCTGTGAGTTTTATGTGCAAGTAAAGCTGGGCCCTTCATTACAGTGCAGAGGTCTCAGGACTGGACAGATTAAAGCTGTGGTAGCAAGTTTGTTAAGAAACAGTAAGGAATATGGATATTCCTTCAGATACAAACATGGACATTGAGAGGAACAGAGAGAGAGGAGGCAAAGGGAGAGAAAGTCATCGAGCTAAGAAAAGGTCGGTACATTTTCAAGACATTGATACTGCTTCATAAGAGAGCTCTATATGTGACAGGGACATCACATCCAGAAATTCTAACAATGTAGTCACCTAAAAAAAAGACCTGCACATAACACCAGTTGACATGAAAATGTGGGTAGGAAAAATCTAGTAAAGCCTCGCCCCTAGATAAAGAGATACAAGCAATACATGGCTGCCAAGAGAGAAAGAATCTGTTTTCTCCATGAACAAGCCTCCTAAAACTTCATCCACTTCCAACTGTCCAGCCATATATGTGTGTGTGTGTGTGTGTGTGTGTGTGTACAAACAAGAAACTTAAAGTGAACTCAAGTTTGTGTGTATGTGTTTGTTACATACGCACACAAACCCACCCAATAATTAAAAAAGAAGATAGGGAGAGAGAGAGAGAGAGAGAGAGAGAGAGAGTGGTGAAGAAATGGGAGGGTGTAATTTAATTATAAAACTTACTATGTTATGGGTACATACATGATTTTGTGGAAAGTTGCAATGTTTAGAAGACAATGTATAGCAAAGATTAAAGATTAAAGTTTGCAAACTAAGTAAAATATAGAAATATGGATGATGGTTAGCTTATTTTCCTTATCTTAAAGAATTTGTGTTTTTCTCCTTGGTGCCACTGAGACTTCAGAGTAGAGCCTTATGAATGATGGGGAGTGTCTATCACAGAGATACCCACCCTCTTGACCCTCTGCTCAACAATTCATTTTCCAAATAAAACTGTGTTTTAACACAGTGTTTTGTTAAGACTTAAAGATACAATTAGTGTTAATATGATTAAATACGGAACCACAATCTGGACCTTAACTAAGCAGAGTTTACTTGTTGTTTTGAGCATTTGTGTTTGAGATGACATCCATCCTGTCTTTTCAATGTTTCAGCAGAAGTTGACAATCCTTTTCAGTTTTCACCATCCAGCTCACATAACCCTCAAAAATTTCTGAGAACCAATAGCCCTTGTAAGTAGCCAGAGAGATGTTTTTCTGTCAGAAATGTTTGTGCTCCTTTTGAGAAGATAAAGACAGCCTATAACCATACCATAAACTAAGCCATAGCAAATGTTGAAACCAGCACTACCCAAGCAGATCTGACATCTGGTAGACCCTTCATCTTGCTGCCCATAAGCTGGGCTGGAAGCTGGAGCAAACAGCAATGTCAAGCACACAACTTCCCCTACGGTCTTTATGCTATTGTTCCTTCAGCCAATGCTCTTCTACCCAGACCTTTATGATCTACAAGAACTCAAGAACCTCTCTACATTCATCTGCTCTAAGATCATACCTAGTGAGCTTAAAGAATCTTCCACAGTCACTTTCCACCCTGTGTAGTACTGTTTTACTTTGTCTTCAGAGCCCTCACTAAATATTACCCCAAATTATGTATAAGTATGTAAATTCTCTCCTCTAGGCTCTTGTCAGGTGTTTGTGGGAAAGTCTGAGCTGGTTTCTATTTTCATCTCTGATTTCCATTATCCTGATTACTGATATGAAGATCACCAAAAGTTCTGGGCCAACCTGAGCTGGGTAAGACCTACTCTCAAAATTGGTTGATAGATCAATCAATCAATCAACCAATCAAATTATATTGAGCAGAAGAAGCCCAATCCATGAGAGAAATCAGATGATATGATTTCTTTCATGGGTAATTCCAGAAATAATCAATGAATTAGTAACAGAAAACTTGTTACACAAATTGCTGAATATTCCATCTTTGCACATCATTACAGATGTGTGTGGCTGCATCTGGCTTTTACAGGTTCATCATTCTGTTAGAACAATCAACATCCTACCAATACATCCACTGGAGTCTGATAACTTCATAAGATTCCATCCAATAAATTGCTGGGCTTTGTGATGAGTTTGTTACCTTCATGCCATCTTGCTTCACATAATTCAGCTAATTAGGATCTCAACCAGAGTCTTCTGGGATGAAATGTTCTTATGTGCACAGGGGGTGTCTTAGGAAGGGAAAGGACTCCCTTCCTCTGTGAGAGTATGAGATCTTTACTATGTCAGTGACTCGTAGGAGCCACAGGCCTCTTAGGGAGCTGATCTGCAGAGCTCGTTCTCTTAAACTTAGTGCCACTCAGGGATGATGTGCTCTTCCTGCCATTGCTAACATTCTATGCAGTTAGGAAAGCTGACTTCAGCACCTTCCCTTGAACACATTTGGCAATTGCAACTGAGAATCCATGTAGTTGGTTTATTTAGTGTGGTTTCAGGTGGACTTTACAGGAGACTTCATGGCAAGTATCACTTTGGGTTTTCATGTAAGTCAAAATTCAATAACTGAATTTTTAAAACAACAGGAAAATCTTTGCTAGTATCATTTAGAAAGGGCTGTGAAGTTTATACCCTTGTATAGTCAAACCCACATTCACAAAAGATGCTGCCCTCCTGCAAATCTCTTTTACCTACAGTAGATCTTGTTTTAAAGATACTTGTTCATTTATTGTGGTTGACAGACTAATAAAATGATGTCACTTTAATAAACACCATATCAGAATATCCCATTTTCTACTATGGCAATGTAAAATTTCACCACTGGAGGAAGCATTTAACATTCTGACTATTTTAATACATTTAATAAATATTCACAATTCCTATGATAAAGTGTACCAGTAGAAAATGCACTTCCTTCAAAATTTATGTGGCTGCTGGAAGGTGGCCATTTTCTAATATTTTGTCTCACTTACATACATTTATTACAGTTTTCCAGCTACTCTTTTTTGTTTGTTGCCTATGAGCATGCTGTTTCTTTTGAGGAAGGATTTGTCTGGCTAAAGTTGAAAGTGGCAAACAAACTCTCTGGCTTGCTGAGTGAAGAGTTGGTGGTATCCCCTGGTGGATTCTTCAGCATCTGCTTCATTGGTCCTGCTGTACAGTTAACATGAAGTCTTCAAGATCTACATGGAACTTAGGATTGCTTTCTCATTTCTCCAGCACAGTAAAATGGTTGGGATAGGCACATTTTGATCTACTAAGCTTTAGGCTTATTTAGAGAACTCTGTAAAATTTGTAAAATATTTGATAGACTAAGAAGATTTAGAAAAAGTAAATAATACCCCAGGTTAAGTAAACTATATTTCAAGTACAGAAGGATGGGAGTGAAGGAATTTTTACGGTAAATCATCTTGTGAAATTAAGAAAATAACTTTTAAAGGTGAATGTACATTTCTAATTCTGATTAGACATTTGCATATGAAATTAATATGCACTGTAATCATTTTCCAACAAAGCTACTATTCATGCTACTTCCTATGACACTCTCAACATGGGATTCTTTATCTACATAAAGGATTTTTCCCTTACATATTGGCATTCTCTATCAGACAGAGTAGAAAACTGAGTCATTTAAAAGGGTTTCTTCTGCTGCAGTCCTAAGGCCTGTACCTCTCTCTCCTGCCTCCTGCATCCTGTCTTCTTTCTCTTTATATTGATGCTCCACAAACTACTTGTTGATTGTATCTGTTGACCCTGATCACTTCAGAACCACTGAGCCTCTATAGTATTTCACTTCAACCATGAATAGTCCTAGGAGTCACATATCCATCCCATTTATAGACTAAAAGAGAGGCACAGAGCCACAGTGACTTATACAAGTCTTATGACTGAATGGCCCAGATTCGAACCTTTATACTCCAGGACTACAAATCAGGCTTTCAACCTTTAACTCCTTTCCAGCATCTTCTATTAAAAACTAACAAGTGTACCCATGCTTGTTTTCTCATTTCCTGGTTACAAAACTATGGGCTCATGTTACAAACATGCTGAAGGTAAGTTTATGCCATGATTCATTCACTTAGTCATCCAATCATTATTTATTCAACAAGTGTTTATTGACCATATATGAAGGTACTGAAGCTGTGGTAAAAACAAGATTCATTCACAATTGGTGTCTAGTGAATGATGAGTGAGAAAATGGTGTTTTAATAACAGAAGTGATATAAAGTGCCATTGTATAAGATATGGCAGAGGAAACAATGGAGAGGCAGAGGGGTTGTTTCAGTCCACACAAAGTAGGAAAGATTTCCTCAGTGAGAAGCATTTAAATTTAGACCTAAGGAATAAGATGGAGGATGTATTCTAGGCAAAAGGTCAAGAGCACCATTGCAGAGTGCAAAGCCAGTGTAGAGTGCCTAAGGCAGGCTCACATAGAGCCTGATGGAGACAGAAGCAGTGCAGGTATGAGAAATCCCAGGTGTCAGAGCCAGGAAAGCATCTTTGCAATACTATTTCTTCCCCTCCACTGATATCTCCATATATCTAGCTTTTTCTGAAAAGGGATTCTCTGCTGTATTCCAAAAAATGTGCTCCTGGGTACCTCACTAGCCTCATGCAGCCTAAAGTCCCATCATGAAAGGCCTCACTTCAAGGCCATAGCCTCAGTTCATGCTCTTGATATTTATGACCCTGGCAGAGTTCCATTGTGGTGTGAAGATGAGGAAAAGTATGAGGAGGAAGGCTGTGATGATGACTTAGGAGGATTTCTGCAGTCAGGCAGCCTTGGCTCTAAAATCAACAAGTTTTGCTCCATAGAGTTCTCCAGAGCAAATGCAGACATCCTGGGTTTCCATTGCTGTCTCTAACGATAGCACTATAGGAAGAATTTTAGGATTGCTGAGGAATGAGTGAGACTACCCTTGTACATGCTCAAGATCTAATTTCAGTTTTAAGTTATTTTAAGGATCTTGAAATCTCAAAGCCAATTTTCCTATCCCTTTTAGTGTAACCTAGTATCATAAGTATACTAATATCTTTCCTGACTGAGACTTCAAACATCTTGAAAATAGGAACCATATCCTATTTATCACAGTATTTTCTTCTTTAGGTGCTAGCTGGCTAAAAGAATCATTTTGTTTCTCTTGTTAAGATAGGATCTCATTCTGTTGTATCTAGTAGCCAAAGCTGGTCACATAGCTGATTTTTATTTTGGGTAATGTTTTTTTTCTCCTAGGCAGGTATCCTTAACTTTCCAGGTTCCATAACAAAACATCATAAAGAAAGTGGCTTAAGATATTAGAAATTTATTTCTCAGTGTTAGAGGCTATGAATCTGATAATCAAGATTCAAATTCTTACAAATAGTACTTTCTGATCCATAGACTGAGCCCCTCCTCATGTCAGAATGTGGTAAAAGGAGCAAGGAACCTCTTTCAGGTCTCTTTCACAAGGGCACCAATTCTGTTTTCAAGGGCTTCATCCTCAGGATTTGACCACCTTCCAAAATTCCCACCACTTATTATCATCATACTGGAGAACCAAATTTAACATAGAAATTCTTGAGGGTGTATTAGCACTCAAACTCACAACTCTGACTCAGTCTCCCAAGAACTAGCTATGCACCCCATGCATGGCCAGAAAGCTTTACAAATCTAAGCACTCTTCTTTCCACATAGTCTCTACCTACTCTGTCCTGAACAGCCTTGTTACTTTTATGCTTTAACCTTACAGAAATAGCCATTTTCATTAATTTTTAGTTATGAACAATATCCTGCTAATTGAACAGGTAGCTGAAAGTACAATGCTCAGAATTGATTCTAGTATAAAATTAATTCTCAGTTACTTAAAATATTTAATTTGTGTATGCAAAGTACCCTAGTCACTGAAAAGATAATTGACTTTTCTCTAAAGTCTCTCAGTCTACATGTTAATTTCATCTTCTCTCTCAGACCAACATGTTCACTGGAACTCATTGGTATTATCTGTGTGTACTTAGAGGAGTTGTAATATTAATACATTTGTCAAACATCGTCATAACTGGTCTGCCAGGCAGAATTTGTTTATGGCTTCTAGTTCTGTTACTGTACAACATGGAACAACTGATGTCTAGCACTTTGATTCACTTACTGTTGGCTGTAAGTGTTCCTGGAAAATAGCTGTATCAGAATCCTATAGCACAAAATAAAAAAAAAGAGGAAAGAAATTCTATAGAAAATTCTGTAGCAGGTGAGGGAACAATTAGATTTTTAATTGATAATCTAAAAATATTCTAAAACATTTATAAATAAAAATTATATTTTTCTTGATATTCTAGGATTATGGTGACATAAAATATAGGCAGGATAAGTATTTTTGAGGGATTTCTGACGTGGTTTACATATTGATGAGGTGGGCTATTGCTGGGCTAGGTTGTCTTAGTGCCACTCATTAAAACATCACACTATGGTGAATTTTACTATGTTAAGATCTTTCAAACTGTCAGGCTTACTATGTAAATGTTTTATGATAATCACTGCCACATTTGGCTTTGATTAGAAAGTTTTGTGCAAGGCATCATCCAGAAGGCTGGATGGGATAGTGAGGTATTGGGATTAGTTTATCTCTTCCTTTGAGAAAGCTCTTAAATGCCAGACATTATTTCAGCTTCAAACATTCAGAGGGACACCCAGCAACATCATCCTCACCAGCATAGAAAGTTTGGTGATTCAAAGTTACATAGCTTTCCCAAAAATGGTCTCATTTTGTTGCCTGGCCAGTTGAGATTAAAGACTAAGGAAATGGTCAACTATCATACAACAGCAGGTATCATTATATATATTCTCCTGCAGATGAATCCACAACTTCAGCTGCACTGATCTCACTTTTAAAATAGATTTTCCTCTATTCTCTCATTCAGTGGAGTTCATTCTCCTTCATATGCTAAATCAGTACATCCCAAAGGCATGAACACAAAAGCAGACTTCCGTGTTCCCTAATTATCTCTGCCAGAATTAGTATCATCAAAAGAAAGTCCCAGCGAAATCAGCCGGCAAAAGTAGGAGAACAGGAAACAGCATGTCATTTTAAAACTCATCTGTGGTGAGGCCACCCACTGGAGCACCAGGATTTGAGCTGGGACCCTGTGGGGTGTCAGGGGCAACAGTTGTAGTGGTCATGTGATCATAAGGAGCTTGTGGTGCTGGAGTGGTGCTTGTGAGTTGCTCTGTCAAGACTCAAGGAAGCACCATGTGATTCTCAATTTGGAAGGACTCTGTCCATTGTGAGAGCCTCTGAGATTGCTGTTGTGCCATGTCCCCACAGACAGGCCTTCTTCCTCTGTCACCATCACTTCAGACATCCCATCAGGAATTTTACTCTCTCACACTAAACTTCCATTGATCTTTTACTTTTGCGTGGTGAGTTGGAATCCATAGGTATAAACAGAGCAGTTGAAAATTCCCAAGCTAAAAGTCTATCCGCAAGAGGTTGGGATAAGAGTATCCTTGGTTAGAACCTAACTCCTTCAGTTCATGATTTTCAGAAATGCTGTATAAGAGCCTGGTAATGTCTGTTTTCTTTTGCATTGTTGTGTTAATGACGAAATCATTCTATACATCCTCTCTCCCTCCCTCCTTCCCCCCACTGCGTGTGTGTGTGTGTGTGTGTGTGTGTGTGTGTGTGTGTGTGTGTGTGTGTGTGTGACACTGAAGCTGAGTAGTTCCTGCAGCCAGGCTCTGACATCAAAGTGCCTCACTATCATGCCTCTTAAGAGCAAAATTATATTCCACTCTTAGGCACACAGTAATCTTTTCATTTCTATTACAATATGTCATTAATTTGCCTACCTTATTGGATTGTAGCTTTGAAGAAGCACAGAATTGGAGAACACTTGAATTCACAGTAACCCCTGCCAGGGAGGGGTGGCTCCTCCGAATATTTCAGCCATTTCCTCCCTGCTGGCTCACCAGCCTGTCCAGGTCCTGCAAGGAGAAGTTAGGGATGTAGGTGTCATATATATTGGATCTTTAAGCTGATAGATAATTCACCTGATCTTATGCTTTCTTGTGCACTTAAAAGATTCTCAGTGTAAAGGAAAAAAAAAATGTACTGTGATTTGAGGTACTTCAAGGTTTTATATAGGGGTGCTAATTATATCTCCATAATGGTGAGAGAACTGAAATACCTCCCATTATCTAATTCAGTTTTATTTCTCTTTTTTCCCTATTCCCTAACAACAACAACAGAAAAAAAAAAAAAACAAAAACTAAAAAGCTAGTGTAGCTTCTAAGCAGTCATATGCCCTCGCTCACATCCCCAGCATATAGCTCCTGGGTTTGTGATATTGAGTGAGTGTGTGTAGGAAGCATAGACTACATGTCCATTTGAGTAAGTATAGGAAGGTGTTTACTCTCAACCTCTGAGAGAAACTCTAACCTGCAGTCTACTCCCTTTAATAGACACTGGAGATTTAAAAAGATGCCCTTATAGTGAACTGACATCTGCCTGGGTTAAATTTAGTAGACATAATCTTGCCCTCAGAGGCTGACCTGTCAGTGGTATCTTTTCTGTAGGATACTGTCTTCAGATCTGATTATCTCTAACAGCCTTATCTCTAGTCTCCTCTGTACAGTCCCTATACATTTTCCTTCTGTGCTGTGAATTCTGGATTCCTCCTATGCAAGGCAGACATTTCCATTCTTGTGGTGTACACCTGTTAGAATGATTTTGCCATAAAAGTACTTTAAATATTGTCTTGGCCTGACTTCCTTGAATAGTATACAGTTTATTTGGGAGGTGATTCTGGCAAGCAACACTGAGAAATGGTGGGAAGTCAGAGAAGGGAGGGAAGCCCATAAAGTATGTGTTAATGAGCTGATTACTGCTGTGGGCAATGGAGCTCCATTGCTCTGGGGATCCTCTAAGAAACCATGTGGAACATGCCTCAAAATACTTCCATGGGTGTTTGGGATGCTGAAGTAAGCATCCACCCAGGGTCATCCCTAACTAGAAGGTTACATGGGGAGGTATTAACACTTACCACTTCTTCATGCTGTTCCTCAGAATAGCATAAAGGTGCTGGGAAAACAAAAATCTAAGTAGGACAGGGAATCTCTTGAGAAGGGAGCTGCAAATTTGCTGCAGTCTACCCACTTTGGCCTTGGAGCATTGGGAGAGCTAAAGAGCTCTGAGGCAGAACAGCAGGATAAAACTACTTAGAAGCATCACATTTGTAAAAATTAATAAAAAATAATAGTGAATCATGCCATTCAGATAGTAAGAGGGGATGCTAATTCCATGGAACTGAAAGGCTTAAATATTTCAGAGAAATATCAGAATAACAAACATTATGATAATGATTTAGATGCTATGCTTCCAAGCAAAGCACATCTACCAGTTTGTAATCCTTGCAACTAAGAGGAGCATGCATGTCCAAGACAGCCTGAGATTCCTTAACTCAGCTAAGAAAAATGGCCAGTGCTGATGAAGTGTCTAATGCTTTTTTTCTTTTGAGATAGGGATTCTCTATGTAGCCCTAGCTGTCCTGGAACTTTCTCAGAATGGCTTCAAACTCAGAATCTGGCATGTGCAAATTCCATGTAGACTTTTTATTGGATTCAAAATTCCAGATTTTATAGGAAGTACCTTGAGTTTCAGACATTGCACAGCTGATTATGTCTTGATCTGTGGAGTCCATGTGGGATGCCCACCTCCTGTGCTATTTACAGGCTCTATTCCTACAAAATCAGTAAGACTAGCTCTGGGCTTTAAAAGTATGCTAAATACTTCACCTCAACATCTCTGAATAAACTCCTTTTTCTGGTATAAATTTATTTTGTAGAAACTGTATCTTTTTTTAAAAAAAAAAATTAAAAACACAAGAACAGAACAGAGGTTGGGTGGTAGTCTCTGTCACATTTTCTTTGAGCATGAATCTATCTTTGGGGTGCAATGAATGTAAAATTGCAAAATGGCTTTCCCCCTTGTTAATATAACCCAGGTTAAAGCCAGTACTGCTTTACATCAGGAAAATTTAAGGGAGAGCTTTGATCTCCTTCCTATTAAAATGAAGTAATGCATTATCCTGACCTCAAAAAAGTAGTCTTAATTAGGGGCCTTGAATAAGATAATTGACCTTGACATTGCCTTCAGCTCAGGGCACAAAGCTGTTATCAAAATGACTTATCAGGAAGCAAGACATGCTGCATAAGGACTGTTTATTTAATAATTCTACATTTTAGAATTTCAAGCTTGCAGTATGCTTATAGAAGGACAAATACCAGCTCTAGAGTGACCAGAAAAAAAAAAAAACCCTACATTGTATGGGAGTGAAATCTATGTTAAGAAAATGCTTCAGTATGAAGTCAAATCTTTGTTTAAATGCAAAGTTTTTGACCCAGATTATTTGCTTCTTTAAGAAAATTACTTGATTATGAAATATTGCCTCTGATGCTGCCCTAGGCATCATGCAACTTAAGAATTAAGCCAAAAAAAAAAAAAAAAAAACTGGAGACAAGTGCAGAATGAACACTGGACCCAAAGTCAAGAGATCTTATTCTTGCTTTTCACTACCATCATTGTGGTCTTAGAAAAATATTACGTATAATCATATCTAAATTCCTACTTTATTACCTGATAAGTTTAATGGGGTAACATCTTATTTCTTTTTTTCCATTTTTTTTTTATTTAAAAAGGTTTTTCTCCATAACTACCCCTGCTCCCTTCCCTCCTCTCAGTCCTCCCTCAGCCTCCCCATCCCATTCTCCTATCTATTCACCAAGAAGGGCAAGGAATCCCAAGGTCGATCAGTTTGGTCTGGCGTAGTAAGTTGAGGTAGGTCTGAGTCCCTCATCCCAGTATCAAGGCTGAGTTAAGTGTTCCTCTGTAGGGAATGGGCTCTGAGAAGTCAGTTCATTCACCAGGAATAAACTCTGCATGCACCAGGAATATAGTCTGATCCTACTGCAAGAGGCTCTACAAACTGCCCACACCATTTGACAGTTATCTACCTTTGAAAGGTTTAATTTATCTCCATGAACGTTCCCCAGTGATTATTTCAAATCAGTGAGCTCCCAATAACTCAAGTCAGCCATTTCTGTGGGTCTCTTTCTCATGATCCTGATCCTTTTGCTCACATTTTGTCTTCTCTCTCTTTCTCTCTTGGACCAAGAACTGGTCCTAGTGCTTAGCTAAGGATTTCTGCTTCTGCCTCTATCCATTGCAAGATAAAGGTTCTCTTAGTCTATGGGTGGGCACATCTTATTTCTTACCTAGAACTTGATCTCACCTTTTTCCTAAAACTCAAGTTATGGCCAGTCTTTCTTTCATGGGTAAAGACTGAATATAGCATAAAGACAGTAAATATATCTTTGTAATTCTTTTCAATGGCTTTTCTCTTTCCATGATTTCTTGTTTTCTCGGGCCATGTTGACACACAGTAAACTATTGTCCCACCAAACTGGTTTTCTCTCAAAATATCCAGTCAACTACTTGTCCCAGAGCAAGAAAAAATTGAGAAGTGCTCTGGTTTGAGTATGAGATGGACCCTCTTGTGCTCCTGTTTAGAACAGTGCATTCCCATGCTATTTGGGGAGGTTGTGAAGTGACTGGAGGGTAAAACTTAGCTGAAGGAAGGCAGTGACTGGATCTGTGTCTTTGAAAGGCATGCTGGATTCTTGGTCTGCTCCTTTTTCTGTTTTTCTTCGCTATGATTCCTCCATGTCCTCCTATCATGGTAGAATGAACTCACTAAAAACATAAGCCCAAGTCAACCTTTTATAAATTGTCCCCTTAGGGATTTTGATTGAATGAATAATATAAATGAACCAACTGAGCCAGTTACTCCCCCAGTTGCATCTGTACTCACCTAGGGCTGTAAAACTGAGACTTCACTCTCCTGGTATGGGAAGCTTTCAAGGCTTAGAAGTATTAGAATGATAGTCAGGAGTGACTGTTACTCTCCTTCTTGGGTAGAATGCAGGATATAGACACATTACAGACACCCAAGGCATAGACTCTTATAGAGAGTTCTGTGGGGCAGCCAGGGAGATAGCTCAGGTCTGCTGCTCACCACATGTCATAGGACAATTGTGTAGTGTTAGTGAGAGGACCTACTAAACAAGGAGCTGGGTCACAATCAAGAAATTTTTAAAAGGAACAAATAATGTGGGTCAAAACTTCACATTTAAACAAAGATTTGACTTGATGTCAATGCATGTTCCCTGCATAGATTCTTACTCCCATATGATGCAGGTTTTCTCTGATCACTCTAGAGCTGGTATTTGTCCTTCTATAAGCATATTGCAAACTTGACATTCTAAAATGTAGAATTATTAAATAAGCAGTCCTTACGCAGCATGCCTTGCTTCCTGATAAGTCATTTTGATAATAGCTTTGTGACTCACTGGGCAGAACTGCAGAGATGGCTGAGAGGTTAAGAGCACATGTTGCTCTTACTCAGGATCAGTCAGGCTCTGAGCAGCACCCACATGGTGGCTCACAAATACCTGTGACTTTAGATCCAGGAAATTGACACTTTTGAGTTCTGTAGGCACCTGAACTCAAATACACACACACACACACACATACATACACACACACACACACACACACACACACACACACACACACACACACACACCACATACACAGAGAGAAGAGGGGAGAGAAAGGAGGAGAGAGAGAGAGAGAAAGGCATGCACATATAAATACTTTAAAAGAAATACATCTTTTAAATGTAAAAATTTGTAGGTAAATGGGAGAGATGTAAGGAGGCAACCTAATGTTCATACTGCCAGCTCTAGGTGAGGCCTGGTAAGATGGCATTTGACTCATAACAATAGGCTCCATTCTGTTCTTCAATTCCTTTTTAGACAATGTCTATCAACAGTTATCAAGCTGGAACATATATCATTTTCCCAAACCCTTGCCTTCTAACATGTCATTTTTCCATTTTTCCTTTCCACATCTCAATATCTTATTGTTGGTGTCAATTCACAACAATGGTCCATGTCCTGCCTTCCTCAATACACTTATCTTAATCCTTAACTCTGCTTTCAATTCCACAAAGTCAATACCAGATATTCCTTGCATTCCTCTGACAGCTAAAGATATGCCAACTGATTTATCATCCCTGGCTTTCATTTCAGTGTATTGGACCAGGCACCTCCTGTTCCATAACAAAGAGATGACAGGTAAACCTCTAAAAATCAAGCAGAGAAAAGTACAAAGAAATAAAAAGGAGGATCATTTGCACTTCTACCCAGGAGGCATTATTTCCTTTGGGCTCCAAAAACAAAAGGAAGTTTGACAGAAAGAGAAGGAAGAAGCTTTCAGGCAGAGAGATGGAGTGAACTTGGTGAATATGGAAAGGAGGGTGAGATTCCAGGAAGAAGTCACATTAGTCACTTTCTGACCTGTCCTACCTGGCTGCTTTGCTGAAGAGCACTGATATCAAATCCAAAATGGTGGTTGAGTTATCTCTTTAAGCAGAGTCCTTGATCTATCATGCATGGCATAAGATTGCAGAATGATTGCCTTGAAACAGAGGACTTTTAAGAAAGAATCTTGTTATTGAACTAATTTGATAGCATCTAATGTAATAGCTATTGATAGAAACATCTATGTGACTATCTGAACCCCCAAATCTCCTGTTGTTGACACTGAATACAATTTACACAGATACAAGTCCCAATATTCTCCAGTCCCTACTTCCAAGTCAGCCTGTCTCCTTTTGTATTTGCTCTAAGACTTTTCCCTTAATGATAGGTGGGGCCATCTTTCTGAGTTTAACTTCTCTCCACCAGGAGGTAGAGATTTATCTTGACAAACCATTTGGAATAGCTAGGGGAATATTAATAGAACATGATTGTGAGTCCTGCTGTACTGAAGAGAATCCCCAAGAAGCGGGAAAGCTTATGTTGCAGATTAGAGGTGGCTAGGGGGAAATGTGCTTCCTGGTAGCGGGCACCCAGCACGGATCTCACTATCCAGGAATCTCTAATTACTAATACAGTACGTGAACAGTATGATATGTCCTTACAATTGCAGATGCCTTTTCAAAGATAATCTTTAATAGTTTATTTGACAACCTGTAAAATTATAGAAAATTATTAGTCTTGGGAATTACAAAAATCCCTGTAGTACAGTCAAACAATAAAATTATAATTACCTGTGGGTAATTGAAATTTAACTGTTTTTTTATTGTATATTACACATCAATAGCAACATAAGTTCAAGGGTTTTTTTTTTTTTTTCCTTTCCTTTTTGTTACAGAACCTGAGAAAATGGACAGCATTGTTGGGGGCTTGTGAGTTCCTGTCATAGAACTGAGCTTGAACAATTTCTATTAAAGCCCCATGTTTGAGACTGTCATTAGGCCTTCATTAAATTACATATCTGGAGTGTTAAAACATAAAGAGTACAGTGGCTTTTCTCAGATACCTAAGGTTGGTAGTTAAGGCCCTGATTATCTTTAAAGGTCTATTTTTTCCCTCTCCAGTGAAAGTCATTGTTTCTTTCATTAAACATAAAACACCTTTAAGAACACTAAACTGTGCCGACAGGAATATTAGGATGGCGTGCCCTGAAGTACCTTTGTTCTACATTCATTGCTCTCAGTAGTTTCTGCATTGTCTAATGTGGTTTTATTCCTTAGCTTTCACTCAGGTGAACTGAACAGTGCTGGCATTTCTGAGGACTTCTAATTCCCTGGACTTTGGAAAAAGTGGGTACTTACTTTCCCTTCTACCAGCCTCTAAGAAAGAGAGGATATAAAACATCCTCAACATGTAAGTAAACTAAAGCAAGCAAGGTGCTAACACTTTGACTGGACTCTGAACGACAGAGAACTCAAAGCAAGATGCAAACATTCCTTTGGTTCTCACTAGACGCCATGGCTCTGAGTGACAATGAACTCAAAGCACCCCCCCACCCCAAGAAACATCAAGTTCTTGGCAAGTAGAAAAGTGGACTAACAGTGAGAGGAAAAAAGTAATAGATCTGCACATGGCTTTAAAGGTTAGTAGAGAAAAGACAGTCTTTTTACAGGCATCTCTTCCACCTCATGGCCCGCTCCCCACTCCCAGAGCCCCCCTCCCTGTTATTTCCTGTTTCTCAACATTGCTGCAAGGACAGTGGAGAAGCATGGACCTCAGGACAGCCCTTTGAAGCCTGTATCCAGAGGTAACAGCTTCAGGCCAAGTGGTCTGACCCAGTTCCATCTCCGTGGTTTGGAGTGCAATGGGGATTTAAATCTGCTTTTATTTCACCCAGCACTGTCTGATATTCACCTCTTTGTCTGGAAATAAAGAAATAGGGTCAAAGAATGTGGGCTGTTCAGAACAGATACAAGAAATTAGCCAGCAGGCTGGTATCAGCCTTTCTTCTGTAAATAGTCTGAGGGTCCATTGTGGGAGGAAGGAGGCCTTCATCTTCTGTGGCCGTCACTGGGAGTTCATGACATGGAAGGCAGGGGGAGGCGGGGGCCATGTGTCTAGGCTGTCTTTAACTAAAGTAAAGGAACCAAGAGGAAGAAGATGAAGAAAACTGAAGTCCAAAACCAGTAGCATCAGCTCATTTCTCCTCACACTTTCTCATTTAAACATGCAATGGCAAATACTAAATTAACACACACACACATATATAATACACACACACACACACACACCATACACAAACCATACTCACACATACACACTCATATCACATGACACACCCCTACATACACCACACAAATTCATACCATATACACACCAAACACATACACACCCCTAAACACACCACACATATGCACCACACATACATACATACATACCATACCTACCTACATACACACCACACAAACAACACATACACATGTATCATACATACACATATATACCACATACACACACATACCACATGTACCACACCATACCATACACATACACACACATACATACATACATAAAATATACAACAGATACACCACACGTACACACACACACCATACACATGCCACAAATATAAACTGTTGGTTTTTCAAGTAGGATTTTTCCTAATTGCCTTGGACTGAATTGTATTATTTCTACATCGACATACTGAAGTCCTAATTTCAGTCCTAATGATAGTGTTTAGAAATGGGCCTCTAAGAGCTGATTAGGATTGTATGAGGTCATGAGAGTGGGGGACTAAAGCTAGCACTAGCCTAGTGCTTTCGTAACACCTTGTTCTAACTGCTACCATGAGTGGGTTTGAAGAAGAACTGGTGTGAGCACACAGTAGGGGGATGGTCATTCATAAGCTTGGAGCCCTCCCAGGATGTAACCCATACTGGAACCCTGTCCCCAGACAGCCCTGCCTGAGAACTGTGAGAGAATAAGATAAGCTTCTAGTACCCTACTGCATGCTTTTCTCTTTGTTCAGTTTTGGTTTTTAGGACAAGATCTTCCTGTATATCCCAGGTTTCTTCTAGATCATCCTCAAGATAACTTGAGATAAATATTAATATTGCAGTCATATACCACCACACGTGTCTTGCTCTATACAGTATTTTGTTATGAAAGCAAAAGTTGTATCACCCAACAAGATCAATTTCCAGTAAAAAATTTTGAAAACTTATCAAACATAGACAGTGTGTGTGTGTGTGTGTGTGTGTGTGTGTGTGTGTGTGTGTGTGTGTGTGTTAGTTTCACTTCAGGCTCTAGATGGCCTGAAACTTGCTATGAGGAACATGTTGACCTTGATCTCAAATAAATTATCGTGCTTCTGCTTCATAAGTGCTGGAATTAAAGACTTGTGCCACTATGTCCTGGTGGCATTTCTTTTGAGAAAAAGCAGTCCTCCTGAAATTAGTTCTATATGATTTTAAATGAAGTCCCTAAAACACCAAATACTATTATATACAAAGGTAAATAAGAAAAGAGGTAAATCAATATATCCATGGTGCAAAGTGGTGAAAGCCAATATAATTGACCTTTTTTGGTCAGTTGGTCAATGAGGATGACACCTGCCTGTAGTCTGGGAGGACCTCCTCAGTTCAGAATTCCCTCAACTCACAAGTCTGTTAAATAACAATTTTTATGATGTTAAAGTTCCTCATTATTCTTTCCTTGTTTTGAGGGCTGTTCTGGTTGTCTGACAGTTTGTTTCCCTTGGTTGTTTGGTTCGATGCTCTGAGGCACATTCTTTCTATGTAGCCCAGATGTCGTGGAAGTCACAGTGGTGTGCCTCCCAGGATTTGGGCTGTAGGTGTGTAGCAGCATGCCTGTGTGCCACACTCTTAGCTCTGTGTTCTGCAGTCACTGCTGTGCACTCCCTTCTTACTCCTTCTCACCTCCTCTGTTCGTTCTTGCTGTCCCAGAATGCACTGAGCCTACTTTGGCCAACTCTGGTTTTATAAAAATTACACTGATCTCAGCAGAAGGCAGTGCTGCATGCCTTTAATCCCAGCACTCAGGAGACAGAAGCAGGTGGATCTCTGTGAGTTCAAGGCTAGTCTGGTCTACAAAGTGAGTTTCAGGACAGCCAAGGCTCTACAGATAAACCATGTCTTAAAAAACAAAACAAATAAACAAAAAAACTTACTCTGTTCTCTTCTGCAACCACACAAAGGTCTCACCACAAACATGTGCAAGTGCACTTCTCTCAGTAGGCACTTGGTTTCCTCTTGCCTTTCTTCTCCTCATTCCACTCATCAACATTTAAAAAGAGTCTGTTACACTGACATAGACTGTAGCTTTGTTGAATAGGCAGAATGAATTGAAGATCATTCCAGAGTGGAAATGGGGCACGATGACCAAATGATGCCCACGTTTCTACTGTCTCCATGGTCATTAGCTGACACTGGGTCCACCGGAGGTGGTGGTATTGAGGCAAGTGAGGCACTGTGAATTATTTTGATTTTATATAGATATTTGTCAGTTCTCATTTATAAGATGAAAACAGGTGATCTATGCAGTGTTAAATATTCTGCATTGGGTCCAACAGTTCAGAACTGCATTGAAGAGATAAATGTGGAAACTATCAAATCCATAATAAGGCAAAACCTGGTTTCCACCAATTTAATCTCTATTAAAAGCCTCATAAACCACATTTTGGTAAAAGGGACTAATATCTAACTCACAGCTATGCCCAGCTTATAACTCAATTGGCATATGTTTCTTCATATTCCTCTTTTAAAAGTCAATGGTTTATGAAATTATCCAAATATCTGAATCCCTCCCTAGCTAGAAAGTTACTGAATGCTAAAGAATTTAAATTGCATGCATTCCACAATCTCCTCAGGCGCTCTCTTTCCCCCAATTGCAAGCTTTAGTTTTAAGAAAAGAAATTCTTACAAAGCTCCATAGATTTTGGCTCCATGTCCTGATTTTAATTCAAGCTGTTGAAAGGTGAAGCTTAAAAATAGCCAAATGCTAGTCCCCACACAGTCTCTGAACCTTCTTCATCATGCTCTACTTCGGGAAGCGTTAACATGGAGGCCTTCCTTTCTGAAGCCCACTTGTGGGGTCCGGAAAAGAGGAGGCGCTGAGCTTCCAAGATGAAACTTTAGAAGGATGTTCTTTCCTGAAGACTCTTTTATGACCCATCTTGGGCACAGATGCTGGTGTCAGATATTGGTCTAAGGGTCAAAGGTCCCTTGAGGGCCCCGAAAAGACTTCAGCGAACAATGTCAACCCTGTGATTCAGCTGACAGCCCTTTTATTGGATCTTATAGAAGGTTTCAAAAGTATTAGAAGCAAAGCAAGTTCAACTCTGGCTTCCTTAGAGAGTCCCACTCTGTCTACTTTTAAACAGCCACCACCTTCCCACACTCTTACGGATATTTGGAAAACTCTTGGAGGTTTGCACAGAATCTCTGTGTCCATATTCTGTAGGTAGTAAGTTCTAGGAGTCAAGGTTATAGTTGAGCGTGGATGTCTCTTGGGTCTAAAGTCCATAGATATCCCTGGTGCTCTTATGTATTCTTGGCTGATATCAGATGCCTGCTTGAAAGAATTTCTCCCATCCCTTCCAATGCTGAGAGTCCAGGTTTTAGCTCAGTCCCAAACAATTCTCGTAGTGAAAAGTTAAACTTCTGTTCTAGCTAATTCAGTCTTCAGCACATTTGCTACTGTTTTTTAGAAGCCAGAGGCGATTTACAAGAGAACTCGCAAAGCCATTTTGCCTGAACAAATTCTCCATCTGGTGATTCAGTGCACATGATCTCACATTTCTTGGAGGAAGAAACCAAATGGTCTTAGCAGGCTCTGTGTCAGAACATACCTGCCAAGGCTCCTTGCTCTGCTCCCAGTCCCAGACTCGGTAGAGTTATACTGAATGCACCGTTCCCCACTGAACACCACCTTGGAGCATCACTCCCCAGTGAACATCATCTTTGAGCACCGTTCCCCACGACCCCTGTGCTTCTGGTGGTCTTATGTCAGTGAAGTTTCAAGTCAGAAAACCAACAGTACACCTGACCGGCTGTTACTAGGAGGAATTTGAAGACACACAAAGCTGATAGGGTGAGGGCACTTGTTATTCAAGAGAACAGCAAATGAAGCATGATTTTCTGTTAGCTGTTCTGTGGTGCCTAAGAACCAGAACCATGCTAAGGTATCTTGTATGCTCTGCCTCTTCTGGGACAAAAAAAGATGCACAGAGATCAGAGTTAGGTCAATTTTGTCAGCTTTAATGAAGGTTGGGTAACCAGAAGCTGCAAAAATTTCTGAGTTTCCCAGCACACCACTAAATCGTTTTTTCCCCTTCTCCTGGCCACGGGGTCACCCTTGGTGCTCTCCTGGCTTCCTGACAGACTTGGGCTTGAGCCTGTTGATTTCTGGACTTCCCTCTGTTTCCCCAAACCAAATGTGCCGTCCACTAAGGCCTGCTTTTCCTCACTCATTACCTATCTCCTTTCTGTGTTTCTCCCCTGAGGTGCTATTCACCAATCAAGCCTGGTTTGTTTTTCTTGTCCCTAAAAAAAAAAAAAAAAAAAAAAAAAAAAAAAAAAAAAAAAAAAAAAAAAAAAAAAAAAAAAAAAAAAAAGAGTGGCCTGGCTCCTGCTTGTTGTTACCTTTCCAAGGTCATATTCTGCTTCTCACTAAGCTGGTTTCTTTGTGTTTCCCTCTTTAATATATATTTTCTGTTGATGACCTAGCGTGCTATTTGACTTTGGATCTTCCCTTCTTTTTTATCTATCTCTTCCACTGTTAACACTGGGAGAGAGTTTCTGTGCTAGACTAATGTGGAAAGAGCCAGGGAAAGAGACAAGAGAAAGTGACTGCATTATGCAAGGGTGTGACTTTCTCGGGGCACAGAGAGATGGGAACAAAATGATGCATGCAACTTTACTGAAGGAAATAGGTCAAGGCTAAATTGTACTCACTGTGCATCTATGTATTCATTTGTACACAAATACCTATCTGGAACAGAGAACTCTATTTCTCAGTTTCTTTCTATATTGTTCATGTGCAGGGGATCCTAGACTTATTCTGACATCCTCCACCCCTGATGCTAATAGTCCCTTCTCTGAGCCATGGATAAATGATTCAGCCCCTTGTCTCTTACTCATTTTATCCCTCACACAGGGCACTGATCTGAGGCTCAACATGACAGATTTGAGGCTTTCACTTAGGGGATCGTAAAACAGTCATTTATTCATCAATTTACTCACTCACTCAATCAATCAATCATTTAACTGGTATTTATTGGGTAAAATCCTAACACATGGCAGGTATATTCAGTGTTCAGGGGACAGTGGTGAGTAAAACAAAGCTCTTGAACACATGCAACTTACTTATTAGGGGAGTGTGTTGAAGGAACATACATGTGTTTATAG
Organism: Sigmodon hispidus; assembly: GCA_004025045.1. Taxonomy (NCBI): domain Eukaryota; kingdom Metazoa; phylum Chordata; class Mammalia; order Rodentia; family Cricetidae; genus Sigmodon; species Sigmodon hispidus. The sequence continues at coordinate 59,417 of PVIH01000123.1, forward strand.
TTCCATAAAGACAAAATGAAGAAAAGATGTGTCTAATTAGCTATTAATACAGGAAAAAAACCCTGCATTACTAACACATCATTGCCAAGTGAGTAAAACATGAATGGGCCCAGTGGATCTCTTGTGGGAGCATAACAAAGATCTTCCAGCAAAGGCACGCTTGGTAAATCAAAAAAACATGGAGTCAGATCTGTGTTCTGTGTGTATCTGTGGATCTTTTATTTTACAAAGCAAAATTATGTATAGCTATATGGTTGTTGTGCATACTATATACACAGCTGTATGGGTGTGAGAACATGTTGAATGCCTGTATTTCCCCTTTATGTGCATCACCTGAAGGAGCCAACATGATTGCTTGGTTCACACCCAAACCCAGTACTTCATCAATACCTACTACATCATAAGTACATCATAAATAGGCATCGAACTGAGTGGATACATGTCAAATAAACTGTCCTATAAAATGAGATAATGCACATAAATCTTTTAGCTCCATGCCAGACATACACAACACATTACATTGATTTCAAGGACAATATGTTGCTGCTGATAAGGATGATGATGATAGAACCCAGGAGAAGCAGCACTTCTGCCTGGAGATGCACAGACTTCTCTAGTCTGGGAGTCCATATAGTCTATTTGGTAAGAAGGTCATTTTAATGCTTGTGCTCTGTGTAACTATAGAAACAGCAGTAAATGCACTGGCAAAAACCTCTGTCCTTGCTTAGTAATCACTAGGGGGAGGTACCCATATAGAAAGCAAAAGCCATGGATGCCCAGGCACATTGTATCAAATAATGTGCTATGTCTACTGTTACACTTTAAATCATGTCTATTTCACTTATAGCACTCAATGTAATATAAATGTCATATACACTAAATGTTAAATATAAAACATTTATATAAATGTTATATAAATTATTATAATCTTGAGTTGCTTATAAAAAAGACAAGAAAATAAAGCCTGCTAATCACCACAGATGCAGTTACTTTTACCCTTTTATTATATTTTTAATCTATTATTATTATTTTATGGAAGTATGTGCACATCCCACCATTCCACAGTGCATGTGTGTCCATTAGAAGACAGATTCAGAAGGCATCCCCCCTCCCCCTGCCTGGTCTCCATGGTTTTGGGAACTGAGCTCAGGTCTTCAGGCTTGTTCAGCACCTTTTCCTGTTGTATCATCTTATCTTCCCCTTAAACATATTTTCAACTCAAGCTTGGTTCAGTCCATAAGTGTCGAAACTAAGGGCATAAAAGACCAGCTATAAGAATATATGGAGAAGACAGAGTCATTGCCATTTAACTTGTAAATTTTGCTTCTAACAAAGAGTAGCATTCCTAGAGAGAAAATGAATGATCTAAAATCCAGGTGGCTGTGCAGCTGAAGTGTTGGCAGAGAAGACATGAGACACCTAAGCATTCTCCACTCTTGGCCTAGGTAAAGAATTGTCAGGTGCTATGTAAAAGGTCCAACCCCAAGAACTTGAGAAATATCACATCAAAGTAGTCTCAATTTTAAGAGGAGACAGGTTATGAATCTTTCTTTCTGAATTTGGTCACAAACAAGCCAACTACCTACTAACTGGCAGTTCATGGAGTGCTAATGCAAAGGCTGACTCATATACTCCTTCATTCCTTCATCTCACTGAAGTGTCAATCATTGCAAAGTGGGGGATGGAACATCCATCCTTTGGGGTTCACTGAATCTTCAGTTTATCTTCATGATCCATAACTAGTCTCTGTGCTGATATTCTTGCCATGTTTTTAATACTTGTTGTAAACAGTTTCAACAAGATTCTTGGCTTGTTTGTTCTGTTTTGTTTGAGACAGAGTCTTATCATGTAACCTTGGCTGTCCTGAAACTGACATGTACACTAGCCTAGCCTCAAACTCATAGAGATTACCCTGCTTCTGTCTCCTGAATACTGTGATTAAAGGCGTGTTCTAACATAACTGTCTCAAGATTATTTTTTAAAGCAGAAGAGTCAGAAAATTTTTATACCAATAACCACTGTACTGGCTTTTCATTGTTACTAAGATTCAAAATGCTTAGATTGATCTAGATCCTACACATTAGAATATATCTGAGTACTTGATGCTAACATGGTAGACACTAATCAAATATTTATTGAATTATCAATGTGTAATTCTTTTTTATAAAAAGTTTACAAAATTGTCCAATCAGGTAAATCTGTAGAAAATTCTTGTTTTAAGTAAAACATTTAAAAACATTTCCTCTAGCAAAAGACACATAAATATGTACAAACACAGAGAGAGAATACCAACTGGGTTAGACCTTTCAGATGAGAAGAACTTATTTTAACCCGTTGTCTAGTAGAGGACCATAAAACCCTCCTCTGGGTCAATCTAATTAAGCCTATCAGCTAAGGATTTTGATTACTGTGTGGCAAGGAAAATTATGACATCTAAAAGACACAGAACTGAAGAGCATAACAAATATAATAATCAACACTCAAAATTGTTCTGACAAGATGAAATTCTGAATAAATGCCAATAAAATGAAATTTAATAGTGACAAATGCAATGTCCTGCATAAAAGTTCAAGTAATTAATTGTGCAAGTACAGGAAGGAGGCAGTTGGCTTGGCAAAAATCCACATGCAGAAAAGATCTGGAGGATTTAGCTGACCACAGCTTTAATAAGACCCACCAGGAAGAGGCAGCTGCTTCAAGAAATCACATTCATAGCTGGCATTAGTATAAGCCCTTTTCTGTATTACAGTCAGTAAAAGTCTCTCTAAACTCTGAGGATGAGATCACATCTGGAATATGTGATCAGTCCTGGGTGCCGTATATTTAGGGGACACTTAATCCAGAGGAAGAAAACTAAGAAAGGTAAAGAATACAAAACAAGTCATGGTTGAAAGACTCAGAATCCACAAATACTAGCATTTTAAATTTTGCAAGATACCAAGAGAGTTACATATATTTTCGTGATCCTGGAACTCGGTCAAATCCGGAACAAGGCTATAAGCAGGTCGTGAATACACCCTGACAACAAATGCTTGAATCCAAGAAAAAAATGACATAAGAGAGGAAGGAAACTGTTATTGTATATGGGGAAAGTATGTGTGGCTGGAGTGGACTGACTGTAGAATTAGCCATGTGAGTGAAGGAATGCATGAACCATTTCCAATGAAGGTTGTGGAAGGAACTTCAGAGCAAACCACTACGTTAGAAAAAGTTAGAGACTCTTAGCAATGCAGTGATCACTGCTTCCTCCTTTTGTACACTCAGCATCATGTCCTCCTCCCCCTCCCGATTTACTACCCACAGCGATCCAAGATCCAAATTAATGCCATAGTCAGTGATTCTCTGCATTTGCAACTGGGGTCCTTAGTAACTCATTTTCTATAGACCTTGACCTACTACTTCCAAATACAGTGAGATCTTTTTCAGGAAACAAGAAAAAGGAAGAGAAAACGAGGTCTCCTTTGGCACTAATATTTCCAGCTTTTAAAATATTGGTGCCTGGTGAAGGGGTGGGTGCCTGCATCATGGTGGCTATGTGGAAGTCAAGGAACAACTCTGGGTTCTCTCATTTCTGTATGAGCTCAAAATGTGGACTCAAGTTGTCAAGCTAGTATTGCCCCACTAATACATAAGTCTTCAAAACCCAAGATGGGACGAATGAAAGATGTGAAGCTTTCTGTGTAGCCTCAGCAGTCACATGTCTTCAGAACTCAAAGCTACAATCTTTCTGAATGATGGCAGGGATCAAGAGCTAGCTGGTGAAGATCAGAAGGTCTATCCTGCCATCAGCAAGTCTTTACATAGGACTTGGGAGAGGAAGATGTGGAGGGAGGGAAGGGGAAGCAAGGGGAAGGGAAGGAACGAATACTTGTAGAAGGCAGGATGGGCTTCATGCTTACAATGCCACTAATGCAAGCTGATCCCCAGATGAAGTCAGCTCCTCACCTTAACTGAGGTGTAACATACAGTCCTTTCACTTCTGACTGTTGATGAATTTCCTAGTATAGAAGTTTTAGTCAATAAAGCCAAAGCTAGATGTCTTCACTACAAACTATTTAGCCAGAATTGGGCTAAACAATGTTTGGTACCCAGGAACATTTAAATATATAACTCTTAGTTTCACATTATTTCTGCCATTTGAAATAGTAACTCAACTACAAATGATATATCGTTTGTTCAGACAGAGGCTGAAATGAATTCTGAGGAAATGTCCCCTTTTTTTGAAGATCAGAGTGACATACTGAGTTTTCTGTACTTGTTTCTGTGTGTTGCCTGTGTGTTTATGGAATCACTCATGGACAGAAGAAACACCAAACGTGTTTTCTGTTTGGAAGAGAAAAAAAAAAAGAAAAACACCAAAAAGGTGGTGTAATGAGTTCATTCAACCAGATCTCCTCAGCTTTCCCAAACTTTACATCCATTTCTGCCTCATCCTGGAAGGTGACTGGTCTTGTAGTGACCTCTGAATTCTGAAAATGCTCATAGTCCCACTTCAGTATGTTTTATGCATAGCACAGTGTTTCTAGCTAATTCTGAATTTGTACATACTGTCCACTATTGCATGAATTCTAATTGGCATACAATGAAAACCTGGAGCCAGATTGGGGAGAAGCTGGAATGTCAGAAATATAGAGAAACCAACCACGGCCACATCTCACCCTCCAGCTCCTCAGACCTGTCTCAACGAAATCCTCTGTTTCTAAACCTCTGCTCTTTAGCCCATCAAGGAAGGGTCTGGTAAACTGAAAAACCTCTTTTCTCTTGCTCCGCCCAGCTATCTTAACTTTCTCTTCCACATTCCTAAAGCTAGGATTAGAGGTGTGGGTCACCCCTCTCTGACTTTCATGGCTTGGATCTGTAGTTGACTCTCTAATAATCCACGCTAATTTTGTTGACTATATATCACCACAGTCCACACATACATGGCAATGTGGAACCTGCTCTCCATGGTTGCTGTGTCTTGCCTTGTTTCTCCTATAATTTTTATGCCTTTCAGATGTTCTCATGACATGGAAGGCATCCATCTTCCATGTTAACTCAAGGTCATTTTCTTTTGTTTTTAATTCCAAATTAAGCTACATATGAAAATATCGGCATATATGGACCTTGTAACATGGATCACAAAACATTTTATGCACAAATGAACATTAAAAAAAGTGATTTCAAAGACATAAAAATGACACGGTGGTAAAGCAGCCAAGGAATTCCTTCCAGGTTTTATCCCAAAAGTCATTTTCTGGTGCTCTCCTCTTCAAATAAATTTTTTAGAGTTTTTTATTTTATTTTATGTGTGTGGATGTTTAGTCTGTGAGTATGCCTGTGTACCACATGCATGCCTGGTGCCTGTGGAGGGTAAAGGGTATTAGATAATCTAGAATTGGAATTACAAATGGTTGTGAGGGACAATGTCAGTGCTGATTACTGAATCTGGGTTCTTCGCAAGAGCAGCAAGTCCTTTTAACCACTGGGCCACCTCTCCAGACCTTTCTTCATTTCTTTCTTCACTACACTTTCCTCACAGAATGTGCATGTTCGCTGCTCCTCAATGTTACCAGTAAGTAGAACTAGCCGAGGTCTTATGCTTCACACTGGTACTAAAGAAAATGGTTCTGAGTTATTCTATATTATATATTCAATCTATATTACTCAGGACACTAGCACTATGGGGTTTTTGCTCGCACTCTAAGAAGAAAACCGTAGAACAATTAAAATAATGCTCAGACAGGACAATGTCTTAGAGTGTTAGACAGAGTGGCAGCAATTCTACAGTCACAAAGCACTTTCTCTTCCTGTGGTATCATTATACTGGGTACTCATTCTGGTCTTCCAAGAGATGGTACATAAAATAATAGTTTAAAATCTGTAAGTCAGATATCAATCCAAGTTTGTTTCATTCTCATAAAGTGACATACTTCAAAAATTCAAGATTCAAGGTTTTGACCCATTATCTGAGTTTTATAATTCTTGATGTCTCTCCTTCATATCATGACCTGTGGTAGAAAGCAGCCAATATCTCCTTGACCTAGAGGTGTGGTCTTTGGGCCTTGAAGCCCCAGTTGAATGGGGGCGTGGCCTAACAGGTTTAACTGAAATCAAAAGATATGCTACTTTGGAGAAGAGATCTTCTTTTCAGTTCTACAAAAAATGATAAGCTGTGGATTTATTCCTGGTTAAAGAAAATAAAGTTTGATTAAAGAAAACCCCCTGAAAAGTTTTCAATGGAAATAGATGGCCCAGATGATCCTGCATTTTCAGTTTCCTCTGAGCTCTGCATCCAAAACAGTTTCAAGGAGACAGGCTGAGATGACCCAGCCTTAAAGACTACTCCACTAAAGACTTGTCCATAATTCTAAACTTTTCTTTGGGTCCTCATTGTCAGCACCCCCATTCAGCATAAAGTAGCCTAGAGAACTATGCCCACATTCCCAAAAAATGGATTATGGATATCTGTGTTTATTTACAATGTTGGTTATTATAGATAATGGAAAAAAAGAAATTAGATTTGGGATTCTTGTCTTAAAAAGAAAAAAACAGATATGAGGTGAGATTATGTTACATTGTAAATAATGGTCTTGCCTACTGGTTTAATAAAAATGTTGATTGGCTGAAGGCAGACAGGAAGTGTGGGCAATTCTACCAGACTAAGAAAACTCTGGGAACCTTAACAATACAGGGAGATGCCACAGTAATTCCATAGAGATGCCAGTGAGACACCAGATAAGATGGCAAACATAGAGGAAAGAAGTTGAAATGCTGCTGAGAACAGGTTCTAAGCCACATGGCTAAACAAGATAAGAATCATGTGTTAGTTTAAGAGCAAGAGCTAGCTAGCAATATGCCAGAGCCATAGGCTGATCAGCATAAAATTAATATAAGTGTCACCGTGTTTCTGTGGGACTATGAGACTGGGACTGTGGGTCTGTGGCTCTGAACCATGGGCCAGACAGGCCACAAACTTCCTACAGCAGCCCATGTCATATGTGTCCTGCTCTTTACTGTGACTCCCCATGTCATGTGTCTCTTGCTCTTTGATGCACTTTGCTCATGCCATTTGTCAAGTTCACATGTGTACATGGATTTGTCACTGAGTAGTAATTTTTGTTTTAAGAATATATGTCTTCTTATTAGAAATATAAAGCTATTTTGTTTCAAAGGCTACAAATTTTAATATCTATCTGATAAACCCAATTATTGACTTACATGTCTTGAAGTTTACTCAGCATTTATAGATTCTGACTACTTTTTCTTACATAGAATTTTATCACATTTGTCAGAGTTTTCAAACCTCCAAGTAATATTTTAGATTCTTAAATTATTGAGAAGTACCTGGATATTTTAGCTATAATTAATAGTTGTTTTATTCTCCTTTGATATTAGAATGTGCTATAATTAACTTTTATTTAAATCTATTATATGTTGAAATTATATCAACTGATTTGTATTCTTGTTGATATAATACTCAAATAATTCAGAGTTTTCCATTATATTGTCAATAAAGTTTTGTTTTATTTTCCTGTCTTGTTTTATTTTCCTGGGTGAATTTCATATAATAAAAGAATGTTAATTTGGGGCAAGTACTGTATCCTGACAATAAGTTGTCTTTCATTAAAATAGTCTTGCAAATTACCTCTACTCTGTTTAGCTTCCTATGACAAGATTTTGAGCTTTGTCTTCTGAAATGTTTCATTTCATATGTTGTTCTCTACTCTGTAAGGTTACTGAAGAGCTGAAAGCATGTATAGTAGTTATTGGGCATACTTTCTTTCTAGTTTAATATAAATTCATCTAATTTTTTTTCATTGAATATGTCTTTTATAGATTTTTATTACTTACCATATGTCAAAGTAAGGCAAAACTCTATGGGTTTTGGGAGATCATTTTCTTTAATTCACTAGTAGGAATTTCATTTAATCAAATTATGTAGTGTCTAAAATCCAATGAGTTTCCACTGTATAAATGATTTAATTATATAATATCTGTTATTGAACCATCTGTGAACTCCTTTAATCACTCATTTTTTACCATACAAATTTAATCTGTTATATATGCTTAATAGTATATATATAATTTTCTGTTGTATGAATACAAATCAATAAGAGATATTCTTGTTTTGAAATCTCACAATTGTTTATTTTATGATTATAAACTTACTAGTGAAAATTTGTATATCTTTTAGATCAAATGTTTGTGGGTTTTCTTTTTTCTTTTTTTGCTATTTGCTATTTACTGAAGTAACAGTTATATATCTAGAGCAATATATTTCTTGAAAGTCCCTGTAAAAAAGAATTCATTTCATTACTTTGGTGTTATGCATATGTGCTTATGAAAGTATATCATACAGTAAAACACTATTTTATTAATAAAAATACTATAAAGCTGATGTAAATCAGTGATAAAAGATTCTAATTAAAATATAATAAAGAGAATGCACAGACCTTGTGTGCAGAGCAGAGTGAGAGGTGAGTGGGTTCTAACATTTAGGCCACCCAGAGACCTCCTTTCTGAGGCTATGGACACAGCCTCAGCTCTGACCTCACACGCAGTCCTGCCCTAAACCAAACAAAGCTTGGAGAAAACTTCCCCAGCAATCTCCAGAAACACATAGTAGGAGGGACATACCACGACCAAGCCCCACCTCCAACACAAGATGCATCATCACTGATGAACATCTTCAGACCTTGCAAACCCTATGTCCAGAGCACAGTAGGAGATGGGCAAGTTCCAGCTCCTGAGCCACCAGAGAACTCCTCTCTGAGTCCAGAGACACAGCCCCAGCTCTGACTTCACACGTAGTCCTGCCATAGACCTAACAAAGCTGGGAGAAACCATTCCCAGCAATCCCCAAGGACACATAGCAGGAGGAACATCCCACAGCCAAGCCCCGCCTACAAAGCAAGCTGCATCATTACATATAGACATCTTTAGATTGTGTGGAGCCCATATCCAGACCAAAGTAAGAGATTGTGCAGACCCCAAGTGCAGAGCAGAGTGGAGACACACAACCCCTGTAGCCACAACTGACTAAGATCTGACTAAGAACTGACAAAGAGTAAACCAAGGGAGCAATAGGCAGATGCCAAAGCAAGAATGCATATAACAATATAAAGAACAACAAGACACCACCAGAAGAAGCTGCATATTAAAAATTTCCTTAAAGAAATAGAAAAATATATAAGCAAAAAATTGGAAGAGATGAACAAATTCTTGAAAGAAAACCAAGAAAAGGACAACCAACAACATAAAAAAAGAAACATTACAGGAACTAAAAATTGAAATAGAAGCAATAAAGAAGTCATAAAATAAGGCAAAGGTGGAAAAAGAAGATCTGAAGAAACAAACTGGAACCATAGATACAAGCATAACAAACAGAATCCAAGAGATGGAAAGGAGAGTCTCTGGAGGAGAAGATACAATAGTGGAAACAGATATATCAGTCAAAGAAAACACTGAAACCAAAAAAACCATAACACAAAATATTCAGGAAGTTTGAGACACCATGAAAAGACAAAACTTGAGATTAATAGGAATAGAAGAAGGAGAATACCAACTCAAAGGAATAGATAATATATTCAATAAAATCATAGAAGAAAACTTTCCCAACCTGAAAAAGGAAATGCCTATAAAGATACAAGAAGCTTACAGAACACTAAGTAGAATAGACTCCCCAAAACAGTCTGCTTGGTACATAATAAGCCATAAAACATACAGAACAAAGAAAAATATTAAGAGCTGGAAAGAAAAAGGGCCAACTTAACTATAAAGGCAGACCCATCACAGTAACACCATACTATTCTATGGAAACAATGAAAGCAAGAAAGTCCTGATCAGAAGTTATACAGACACTAAAAGAGCATGGCTGTTAACACAGACTACTATATCCAGCAAAACTATAAATCATCATAGGTGAAGTAAGCAAGATATTTCACGACAAAATCAAATTTAAACAATACCTATCCAAAAACCCGTCCCTACAGAAAGCACTAGAGAGAAAACTCCAACCTAAGGAACCTAGATGCACCCAGAAAACCACAAACAATCTATAATACCACAGAAGAAAAACCCAAAGAAAGAAAATACACACAAACTACCACCAAAAATAACAGGAAATAACAATCAGTGCTCATTAATATCCCTTAATATTAATGGACTCAATTCACCTATAGAAAAGACATACGCTGACACAATGGATAGAAAAACAGAAGCCATTCATCTGCTGCATACAAGAAACACACCTCAACTTAAAAGACAGACAGACACAGGCTCAGAATAAAGGGCTGGAAAAAGATTTTTCAATCAAATGGCCCTAAGAAACAAGCTGGTATTGCCATCCTAATATCTAACAAAGTAGATTTCAAACTAAAATCAATCAAAAGAGACCAGCACAAACCTTATTCATTGCAGGAAAAATTGATCAAGATGAGATCTCAATCCTGAATACATATGCCGTTAATATAAGGTCACCTACCTATGTAAAAGAAACACTACTAAAGCCTAGACCCCACATCAAATATCACACTCTAATAATGCGAGACTTCAATACCCCAATTTCACCCTTGAATAGGTCAACCAGACAGAGACTCAACACAGAAATAAGGGGTCTTAACAGATGTTATGATGCAAATGGACTTAATAAAAATTTACAGAACTTTTACCCAAACACAAAGGAAAATATATATTTCTCAGCATCAAATGGAACTTTCTCTAAAATTGAGCACATACTTGGTCATAAAGCAAATATCAACAGATTAAAAAAAATAGGAATAACCTCTTGTATCATATCAGAACACCATGGCCTAAAGTTAGAATTCAACAATACAAAAATCATAGAAAGCCTACAAACTCATGAAAACTGAGCATCTCTATATTGAATCACATCTGGGTCAAGGAAGAAGTTAAGAAAGAAATCAAAGACTACCTAGAATTTAGTGAAAATGAATCTACAACGTACCCAAACTCATGAAACACAATGAAAGCAGTCTTTAAGGGAAAATTCGTAGCACTAGAAGCCTATATATAAAAAAGAAACAAGAGAAATCTCACACAAGAGACCTACCAACTCAACTGAAGGCTTTAGGAGAATTAGAAGCAAACTCACTTAGAAGGAGTAGACAACAGGAAATAATCAAACTGAGAACTGAAATCAGTACAATAGAAACAAAGAGAACAATACAAAGAATCAATGACTCAGAGTTGGCTCTTTGAGAGAGTCAACAAGATAGACAAAACCTTACCCAAACTAACCAAAAGGCAGATTGAGAGAAAGTATCCAAATTAACAGAATCAGAAATGAAAAGAGAGATATAACAACAAACAGCCAGGAAGCCTAGACAATTATCAGATCATAGTTTGAAAATCTATACTTCACAAAAATGGAAAACCTAGAAAAAATGGACAGCTTTCTTGACAGCTACCACATACCAAAATTAAATCAAGATCAGATTAAAACCTACACAGACCTATAACCCCAAAGGAAATTGAAGATGTTATTAAAAGTCTTACAAACAAAAAAAACCCAGGGCCTGACGGTTTCACTGCAAAATTCTACCAGACATTCAAAGAAGAACTAATACCAATATTCAAAAATACTGTTCCATACAGTAGTAACTGAAGGAACACTGCAAAACTCTTATTATAAGGCCACAATCACTCTGATACCGAAGCCACTCAAAGATTCAACTAAGAAAGACAATTATAGACCAATCTCCCTCATGAATATTGATGCAAAAATGCTCAACAAAATTCTGGCAAAATGATCACAACATATAAAAAAGTCATCCACCACAATCAAGTAGGCTTCATCCCAGAAATGCAGGGTTGGTTCAACATATGAAAAACTATAAATGACATCCATCATATAAACAAATTGAAGGAAAAACCACATGATCATCTCTTTAGATGCAGAAAAAGACTTTGACAAAAACCAACACGCCTTTATAATAAAATTTCTGGAGAGATCAGGAATACAGGGAAAATACCTAAATATAATGAAGGCGATTTACAACAAGCCAATGGTCAACATCAAACTAAATGAAGAAAATCTCAAAGCAATCCCACTAAAATCAGGAACTAGACAAGGATGTCCTCTCTCCTTTTATCTATTCAATATAGTTCTTGAAGTTTTAGCTACAGCAATAAGAGAACAAAAGAAGATTAATGGGATACAAACTAGAAAAAAAAGAAGTGAAACTATCTTTATTTGCCGATGATATGATTGTATACATAAATGACCCACAAAATTCTACCAGGGAACTACAGCTGATAAACACCTTCAGCAATGTCGTAGGATACAAGATTAATTTAAAGAAATCAGTAGCCCTCCTATAACAATAAAGACAAACACTGAAAAATAAGGGATACATAACCCTATATAGTAGCTGCAAGTAGCATTAAATACAATGCTCTAACTATAACCAAAGAAGTATGAAATCTGTTTGACAAAATCTTTACATCACTGAAGAAAGAAATTGAAGAGGATGTCAGAAAAGGGAAAGAGCTCCCATGTTCCTGTATAGGTAGGATCAACATAGTAAGAATGGCAATCTTATCAAAAAGCAATCTACAGAGTCAATGCACTGCCCATCAAAATCCCAACACAATTTTTTTCAGGCCTTGAAAGAAAAACACTCAATTTCATTTGGAATAACAGGAAAGCCTGGATTTCCAAAACAATTTTGCTCAACAAAAGAACCTCAGGAAGCATCACCATCCCCTACTTCAAGTTGTACTATAGAGCTACAGTAATAGAAACAGCCTAGTACTGGCATAAAAACAGATTTGTGGTGCACTCTTCTCTATAATTTTTTTTATTTTGTATTTATCAAGCAAAACAGTAAATTGAATTTAAGATACTGAGAAGTTAACAATAACTATAAAGAAGATAAAAATCATAAGCATGACTTATCAAGAGCGATAATGCAAATAATTTGCTACACATAAAATTACTTTGTGTTCAGCTTTCCCTCTGGATTTTTTTTTCCTATCCCTGTATATCCCCATTCAAGGTCCCTTCCCCCTCCCACCACATCAGGTCACCCTTTCTTTCTCCACAAGCCCCCATCCCCTCCCTGGGCAGGCTGCAGACAGTCCCATGGTCCCACTGACCCAATAAAGCTTAGTTCAGTCTCCCCTTCTGGCTAATCCAGTTTTGTCTCCCCTCCCTCAAGAGTGAGTCAGGTGTTTCCATAGGTGTAGTGGGATCCAAAGGGTCAGTCCTGGGTGTTTCTGATCCCAAGCTGTTTAGTGGCTGTGGTTTGCAGCTTGGGCATGCTTGGCTTTTTTCTTGTTTGTTTGTTTAGAGACGACTAATGAGTGAGTACATCCCCTGCTTATCTTTCTGGGTTTGTAATACCTCCCTCAGGAGGATATTCTCCAAATCCATCCATTTGCCTGCAAATTTTTGAATATCACTTTTTCTTACTGCTGAGTAGTATTCCATTGTGTAGATGTACCACAGTTTGTTAATCCATTCTTCAGTTGAGGGACATCTAGGTTGTTTCCAGGTTCTTGCTATTATAAATAATGCTGCTATGAACATAGTTGAGCTAATAAGTTTGGAGTGTGACTGTGCCTCTTTAGGGTATACACCCAGAAGTGGTATTGCTGGGTCCTTTGATTCTCAATTTTCTGAGAAACTGCCATATTGCATTCCAAAGTGGCTGAACAAGCTTACACTCCTACCAACAATGGAGGAGTGTTCCCTTTGATCTGCATCCTCTCCAGCATAGGCTGTCATCTGTGCCTTTTATCTTAGCCAATCTAACAGGTATTAGGTGGTATCTCAAAGTTGTTTTGATTTGCATTTCTCTGATGGCTAAAGATGATGAGCACTTTTTCAGGTGCCTTTCAGCCATTCGTAATTCCTCTGCTGAGAATTCCCTTTTTAGATCTGAACCCCATTTTTTGATTGGGTAATTCAAGGTTTTGGGCTCTAGATTCTTGAGCGCTTTATATATCCTAGTGATCAGTCCTCTATCACTTGTAGGGTTGGTAAAAATCTATTCCCATTCTGTAGGCTGTCGTTTTGTCCTTGGCTTTACAGAAGCTTCTTAGCTTCAGGAGATCCCACTTATTGATTGTTGGTCTTAGTGTCTGTGCCACTGGTGTTATATTTAGGAAGTGGTAGCCTGTGCCAATTCTTATAAGTGTATTTCCCACTATCTTTTCTATCAAGTTCAAAGTGGCTGGGTTTATGTTGAGGTCTTTGATCCACTTGGATTTGAGTTTTGTGCAGGGTGACAGGCTCTGATCTATTTGCATTTTTCTACACACTTCCATCCAGCTATGCCAACACCATTTGTTAAATATATTATCTTTTTTCCATTGAATGTTTTGGGCCTCTTTGTCAAAGATCAGGTGTTCATAGGTGTTTGGATTAATGTCTGGATCCTCAATTCTATTCCATTGATCCACAAGTCTGTTTTTATGCCAGTACCAGGCTGTTTTTAATTACTACAGCTCTATAGTATGCTTGAAGTCAGGGAAGGTTGATACCTCCTGAGGTTCTTTTGTTGAATAAAATTGTTTTGGCAATCCTGGCTTTTCTGTTATTCCAAATGAAATTGAGTATTGTTCTTTCAAGGTCCAAGAAATATTGTGTTGGGATTTTGATGGGCAGTGCATTGAATCTGTAGATTGCCTTTGGTAGAATTGCCATTTTTACTATGTTGATCCTACCTATCCAGGAACATGGGAGAGCTTTCCATTTTTCTGAAATCCTCTTCAATTTCTTTCTTCAGTGATTTAAAATTTTTATCAAATAGGTCTGTTACTTCTTTGGTAATAGTTACTCCAAGGTATTTAATACTATTTGCAGCTATTATGAAGGGTAATGTTTCCCTTATCTATTTCAGCTCTTCTATCTTTAGTGTATAGAAGGGCTACTGATTTCTTTGAGTTAATCTTGTATCCTGCTACCTTGGTGAAGGTGTTTATCAGCTCTAGCAGTTCCTTGGAAGAATTTTGTGGTTCACTTATGTATACAATCATATCATCTGCAAATAGAGATAGTTTCACTTCTTCTTTTCCAGTTTGCATCCCCTTAATCTCTTTTCGTTCCCTTATTGCTTTAGCTAAAACTTCAAGAACTGTATTGAATAGATAAGGGGAGAGAGGACATCCTTGTCTAGTTCCTGACTTTAGTGGGATTGCTTTGAGTTTTTCTCCATTAAGTTTGATACTGGCTGTTGGCTTCTTGTAAATCGTCTTTATTTTATGTAGGTATTCTCCCTGTATTCCTGACCTCTCCAGGGTTTAATCATAAAGGAGTGTTGGATTTTGTCAAAGTCTTTTTCTGCATCTAAAGATATGATCATGTGGTTTTGTTCCTTTAGTTTGTTTATATGATGGATAACATTTACCGTTTTTCGTATGTTAAACCAGCCCTGCATTTCTGGGATGAAGCCTACTTGGTCATGGTGGATGATATCTTTTATACATTGTTGTATACGGTTTGTCAAAATTTTGTTGAGAATTTTCACATCAATATTCATGACAGAAATTGGTCTGTAATTCTCCTTCTTTGTTGTGTCTTAGGTATTAGGGTAATTGTGACCTCATAAAAGGAATTTGACAATATTCCTTCAGTTTCTACTGTGTGAAATAATTTGAGGAGTAACGGTAGTAATTCTTCTTTGAATGTCTGGTAGAATTTGGCACTGAAAACATCAGGACCAGGGCTTTTATTTTTGGGGAGGTTTTTAATGACAGTTTCAATTTCCTTAAGGGTTATAGGCCTGTTTATGTAATTAATCTGATCTTCATTTAATTTTGGTAGGTGGACCTGTCCAGAAAGCTGTCTATTTCTTCTAGTTTTCCATTTTTGTGGAATACAGATTTTCAAAATATGATCTGATAATTCTCTGTATTTTCTGGGGATCTGTTTTATGTCCCCCTTTTTATTTCTGATTTTGTTCATTTGAACACTCTCTCTCTGTTTTTTGATTAGTTTTGCTAAGGGCTTATCTATCTTGTTAATTTTCTCAAAGGACCAACTCTTTGATTCATTGATTCTTTGTATTGTTCTTTTTGTTTCACTTGTATTGATTTCAGCTCTAAGTTTGATTATTTCCTGCTGTCTACTCCTTCTAGGTGAGTTTGCTTCTAATTCTTCTAAGGCTTTCAGCTGAGCTGTTAGGTCTCT
Organism: Sigmodon hispidus; assembly: GCA_004025045.1. Lineage (NCBI taxonomy): Eukaryota > Metazoa > Chordata > Mammalia > Rodentia > Cricetidae > Sigmodon > Sigmodon hispidus. The sequence continues at coordinate 75,555 of PVIH01000123.1, forward strand.
AGTGTGGGATTACTCTAGGTTTTTCATATAGGCATCTAGCGCTATGAATTTTCCTCTTAAGACTACTTTTGTTGTGTCCCACAAGTTTGGATACATTGTGGATTCATTTTCATTAAATTCTAGGAAGACTTTGATTTCTTTCTTCATTTCTTCCTTGACCCAGAAATGGCTCAGCTGAGTGATGTTTAGTTTCCATGAGTTGGTAGGCTTTCTTTGGGTTTTGATATTGTTGAACTCTAACTTTAGGCCCTGGTGGTCTGATATGTTACAAGGGATTATTTCCATTTTTTTGTAACTGTTGATATTTGCTTCATGACCAATTATGTGGTCCATTTTGGAGAAAGTTCCATGAGGAGCTGAGAAATATGTATATTCCTTTGCATTTGGGTGGAAGCTTCTGTAGATATCTATTAAATCCATTTGCATCATAACCTCTTTTAGACTCCTTATTTTTCTGTTGAGTCTCTGTCTGGTTGATCTATCCAGGGTTGAAAGTGGGGTATTGAAGTCTCCCACTATTAGGGTATAAGAATTGATGTGAGATTCGAGCTTTAGCAGTATTTCTTTTACATAAGGAGTTGCCCTTATATTAGGGGCATAAATATTCAAGATTGAAATTTCCTCTTGACCAATTTTTCCTGTGATGAATAAGTAGTGACCATCTTGGTCCCTTTTAATTGCTTTTAGCTTAAAGTCTACTTTGTTAGATATTAGGATTGCAACCCCCACTTGTTTCTTAGGACCATTTGACTGGAAAATCTTTTCCCAACCCTTTATTCTAAGCCTGTGTCTGTCTTTGCAGTTGATATGTGTTTCTTGAAGGCAACAGAAGGATGGCTTCTGTTGTTGTATCCATCTTGTTAGTGTGTGATGTTTTATAGGCAAGTTGAGTCCATTGATATTAAGAGAAATTAGTGACCATTGATTGATATTTCCTGCCATTTATGGTGGTAACTTGTTTATATTTCCTTTCTCTGGAGTATTCTTCTGTGGAATAATTGATTGTTTGTGATTTCATGGGTGTATCTGGGGTTCTTAGGCTGGAGTTTTCCCTCTAATACTCTCTGTAGTGCTGGGTTGGTAGATAGATATGCTTTGAGTCTGACTTTGTCATGAAATATCTTGTTTACTCCACCTATGGTGATTTATAATTTTGCAGGGTATAGTATTCTAGTTTGGCAGCCATGCTCTTTTAGCATCTGTATAACTTCTGACCAAGCCCTTCTAGCTTTCATCATTTCCATTGAATACTCAGGTGTTATTCTGATGGGTCTGCCTTTATATGTAAGTTGGCCCTTTTCTTTTGCAACTCTTAAAATTTTTTCTTTGTTCTGTATGTTTTGTGGCTTGATTATAATGTGGCTGACTTCTTTTTGGGGTCATATCTATTTGGTGTTCTGTAAGCTTCTTGTATCTTTATAGACATTTCCTTCTTCAGATTAGGGAAGTTTTCTTCTATGATTTTATTGAAAACATTATCTGTGCCTTTGAGCTGGTATTCTTCTCCTTCTTCTATTCCTATTATTCTCAAATTAGGTCTTTTCATGGTGTCCCAAATTTCTTGAACATTTTGAGTTATGGCTTTTTTCGTTTTACTATTTTCTTTGACTGATATATCTATTTGGGCTACTGAATCTTCCACTTCAGAGATTCTATCTTCCATCTCTTGAACTCTGTTTGTTATGCTTGTTTCTGTAGTTCTAGTTTTTTTCTTCAGATTTTCTATTTCCATCTTTGCCTCATTTTGTGCCTTTTTTATTGCTTCTATTTCAGCTTTTAGCTCCTGGAATGTTTCTTTCATAGCTTTGTTCATCTCTTCCAATTTTTTGTTTGTATTTTCTTCTATTTCTTTAAGGCTATTTTTCATATCTTCTTTGAGTGCTTCGATGATCATCAAAAAGTAATTTTTGGTGTTGCTTCCTTCTGTTTCCTCTTCATTACTCAGTTCAGGTCTTGTATTTGTAGGATCGCCACTTTCTTCTGGAGTTACCTTGTTGTTCTTTATATTATAATGTAAGTTTTTGCACTGGCATCTGCCCATGGCTTTAGTTGTTCACGATTAGGTGACTCCTGGTCAGTTGTGTCACTCGGGCTTGTGTGCCTCCTGTGACCTCTGAAGAAAAGGTCTGCTCAATCACTACTTCTGCACTGTGCAGGGGACTGAATTTCACGTCTTCAATCTTTCTCTGTTTGACCAATTAGAGGCGGGGTGGCGGCTGTGCAAACTCCCTTAGCAGCAGTTTGGGTGACCATGACAGGCAGTGTTTATCTCTGCCTGCTCCATAGAGCTCTGGGACAAGCTCTGCAGACAGCACCTGGTCCCGAAACTGAAACTGGAACCAATGTGAGCTCAAGTCTCCTCTCCCTGGCAGGGATACAGGTGCTGGGGCCTGCTGACCCCTCTTCACCTCTGGGCGGGGTCTGAGTCTGTCCTACAGAGTCCCCAGTCCTTATCTGATTGCTCAGTTGGAGGTGGGTAGCCCTGCAAATTCCCTTAGCAGCAGCTTGGGTGACCGTGACAGGCAGAGTTTATCTCTGCGTGCTCCAGAGAGCTCTGGGACATGCCTCTTCTCTATAATTTATAATGAGTAAATAAAATTTTAAAAACAGACTTGTGGATCAATGGAATCAAATTGAAGACCCTGACATTAACCCACACATCTATGAACATCTGATTTTTGACAAAGAGGCCAACAATATTCAATGTAGAAAAAAGATAGTATCTTCAACAAATGGTGTTGGCATAACTGGATGGGAGTGTATAGAAAAATGCAAGTAGATCCAAAACTATCACTCTGCACAAAACTCAAATCCATGTGGATCAAAGACCGCAGCATAAACCCAACTACACCAAACTTGATAGAAAAGAAAGTGGGAAATATCCTCCAACCCAATGGCATAGGTGACCACTTCCTAAATATAACACCAGTAGCACAGACACTAAGAACAACAATTAATATATGGGATCTCCTGAAACTGACAAGTGTCTGTAAGGCAAAGGACACAGTCATTAAAGCAAAATATAGCCTACAGAATGGGGAAAGAATTTCTCCAACCCTACAAGTGACAGAGGACCAATCTCCAAAATATATAGAGAAATCAAGAACCTAGAGTCCCAAACCCTAAATAAGCTAAATAAAAAGTGGGATTCAGAACTAAAAAGGAAATTCTCAGCAGAAGAATTACAAATAACTGAAAGGCACTTGAAATATTTCTCAACATCTTTAGCCGTCAGAGAATTGCAAATCAAAACAACATTGAGATACCATCTTACACCTGTCAGAATGGCTAAGATTAAAATTCCAGATATCAACCTATGTTGGAAAGGATGCAGAGCAAAGGGAACACTCCTCCATTGTTGGTAAGAGTGTAAACTTGTTTAGCCATCCTGGAATGCAGTATGGTGGTTTTTCAGAAAACTGGGAATCGATCTCCCAAAGGATTCAGCAATACCACTACTGAGCATATACCCTAAAGACACACATTTGTACCCCAAAGACATTAGCTCAACTATATTCATAGTAGCATTATTTATAATAGTAAGAACCTGGAAACAACCTAGATGTCCCTCAACTGAAGAACATCTCCACAATGGAGTATTACTCAGTTTTAAAAAACAACAACAAAAAAAGATATCCTAACTTTTGCAGGCAAATGGATGGATTTGGAGAATATTCTTCTGAGCTAGGTATCACAAACTCATAAAGATAAGCAGGAGATAAACTCACTCATTAATTGACTTAAAAACAAAAAGCAAAAAACCTAAGAACACACAAGCTGCACACGACAACCACTGAACAGCCTGGGATCTGAAGGAATTTAAGGGAGATAGACATCCAGGGAGTCCCCTAGGAAGAGAAAATAGAGATGATCTCCTTAGCTAATCTGAAGCATAAGAGGTTGCAACCAAGAAGAAGTAAGAACAAATCACAAGATAATGAGATGATTAAGTGTGAGAAACAATAAAGAGGGAGAGAAAAAATAAGAGATGGAGATCTTAATAGAAGAAGCAAATATGGGGTTGGAAAAAGACCTGATGCTAGGCAAACCTCCAAGAACTCACAGGATGTTTCTGCCTAGGTTTCCAAGTAATAGCAAAGGTGTTGCCTAACCAGGACTTCCCCCATAATCAAACAAATAACCACCCTAAGTGCCATCACAGAACTTACATCCAACAATGAATAGAGGTAGAGGCAGGGATACATGACTGAGCACTGGGTTGACTCCCTGGTCCAGTGGATAGCCAGGGAGGAAACTCTTTATGAGCAAGGGGATAGGGACTATGAGGAAAATTCTCACAGTAATGGCTGGCTGGCGCTCTGGGGAGCTCACAGAATCAAGAATAGCAACCTGGGAACCATCTGACAAAGGAACTAAGCCCTCCAAGCATAGGCAACTGTCCACTGGCATGGACAATATGTGGAGCCTCAAGGGTAGGTTCAGACTGTGTTTCTGTGCATGGACTGGCACCTTGGAGCCCATTCTCTCCAGAGGAACACCTAACCCAGTCTTGATATTAGAATGAGGAAATCGGACTTGTCTGAAGTGGATGCTGAGCTAATCCACCTTGGCACCTCTTGCACTTCCTTGGGAGGGGATGGGTGGATGGGGAGCAGGGAGGCTGAAGACTCACCAGGAGGGGACAGGAGGGGGAAGGGAGTTGAACAAAGGGATACATGGATAAAAAAATGAGACTTTATTCTATAAAAATAAAATTAAAAAGGAAACATAATACATATAAATCTATAATTCTCAAAAGAACAAAGAACAAAAGGAAATGGTGGCAACTGAAGACAAAAGTGTTCAAATTCACTAGTAATAAAGCAAGTGAAAACTGAAATAAGAATGCACTATCACTTTACAGCCTTGAGACCTGCAAACAGTAGAATTACACCTTTAAAGGAGTCTTTTGTTGTTTCCTTAGGCAGATTTTTTTCTAGGCTTACATTCAGACATGTAGCAGTGCATTGCTGTGAAACTCCATGAAGACACATGTTCTGGGAGGCTAACATGGAAGACCACAGTGAGGATAATGACACAAAAAGGGTATTGGGTTTACATTACACAATTCTGTGCAGCAGGTAGCCAGTGAGCACACATACACAAAGCAAAGAGAGTAAATTTTTAAATCTCCAAAGTTAAAAGAACATGATGAGTGACAGTACACATAAACAAAACCATATCTACACAAAGTACCACATAATGTATGCTCTGTTAAATGAAATTTCATAATTAAATATATTGAATTAATTATGGATTGAGAAGAATTGGAATAGGAACAAAAACAGAGTAGTCATGCACTTTACCTATATTTTAGCATCTATTCAGACATAAACTTGTAAAACAACTTGGGACTCATGAATCTTGAGACTGCCGTGAGCTGAACTTTATGTTTAACTGAAACTTCTGCATCTTAGACCAAAAAATTCACTAGGCATGCCTTTCTTAGATAGAGAGGACTTCAGTAACTTCGAGATGAATAAGCCCTGACCCATGGTAGTGAACTCAGCTGCGGCCATGTCTCTTCTCTCTTGGCCTCAGCTCTCTGTTTTATCTTGGTGAAACTGGGGTTTCTTCTTTCCTACAGAGCCAAACAGCATTTAGTACAATGCCCACTCAGTTACTACTTCCAAAACATTATCTCAGACTGACATTTCAGGGAATAAAGGGAAATTACAGCTATGGTTAGCAAAAGCTATAGGCAACATGCTTTAGTCACCAAAGACCTGATTGTGTATGAGTATTTTCATTTTGTGACAAATGTGCTATTTCTAATAGATTTTTCAAAAAGGCATTCTAATTAAAAGTTTGTTAATTTGTGGGCAGTGTTCTAAAAGACAGTACAGTAGTATTTGATCAATGTAAACATTCTAGATTTCATTTTTATTCCTTGGCTTTTTGAATGATCTATTGGTTTTTGCTCCATATGCATGTATGTCTGTATGAACTGGAACCAGAATTACAGACAGCTGTGAGCTGTCATGTGAATGTTTTGAAGTAAACCTATGATCTCTGGAAGAACAGACAGTGCTCTTACCCACTGAGCCATCTCTCCTGCCCCTCTTTGCCTTGTCTTTGTTAATTTCTTCCATACACCCTTCTTTCCTCTTCTTTCCCCTTGCTCTCTCTCTTTCTGATTTTTTCCCCTTCTCTTCCCCACAACTTCACTCTCTTCACTCAACTTCTCTTGCATTATGTAATTTAAAGATCCAAAGGTTAAAAGAAGAGAGGAAGGTTAGCAAAATTCTCCAGTTTAGCAATTGGCTTCTTTGGTGATTAGAAAGGGTACCATGGTACTTGCAGCCATCTTTCTCCTGTAATGCAATGAACACAAAGGTTCAAAACAGGATGCTGAGCACTTCAAGGGAGGAAGTCTTGTGAACTATAGAAATAATAAAAACCTATGATGAGCTCTTATTCAGCAAGTCATTTGAAAATTCCCACCGTGTAATTTCAGCTCTGTTGACATTAGTGGGACAGTGTCTCTTCAGCACCAGGGTGACAGTGGGGCTACAAGCTGAGGAAAGAGTATGACCACCGGCCTGAATGCAAAAGATTTACTCTATCTGCTGCCCAGTTCATGTTCATGAAATTAAAAACATGTTTATTTATATTTTTGTTTTCAGAAAGATGATGCTTATTCACTGCTTACCGACTTACACCTCTGCCTCCATTGTTTTAGTGGGTGTTACAAAGTTAGGCTTGCCTCCTGTAAGTGGTGTTATTAAAGCACAGCCAAAGCTCATTCCCATAAGCTTGGTGGGTAGTCCTAAAGACTCTGTGACTAAGGCTCTCTCTGTAAGCTCTAGAAAAGAAGTGGTAAGAGGTTTCACAGCTAGTTGCTTTTTCTCTCTGAAAATATACTGTTGTTTTTAAACTAAATTTGTTTAGTTATATATGCATGTCTTTGCACCAAAAGAGATCCTGTCATGTTAAAATCCATCTGCCTGCCCACTTCATTGGCCTGCTCAGTGGAGAGCTTCGAGTAGCCTATTGCGAAGAGAGGTTAAAAAAACCTTCTCCCCTCTGAATATTCAAAAAGTAACCATTTTCTAGCTACGAGTTCTCAGAACCAGCTCTTTCACAAGCCACTTTTCAAGAATCTCCTTCAGTAATTGTGGGTAATATCCAATAACAATGCCTCCATCTTGTTAACCTAGACCATGTCTCCAGGCCCCTAGATCAAGCTATATTTTCCCAATAGGTAGCCAACATTCCTGAAGGTCAAGTTTATTCTTGTCTATTTATTCTTTGTTAGTCTATTCTTATCTAGCAACTTTTTCAAAAGCTTGTCTGCCTGCCCTTCCTTCTTTTCTTCATTTTTTCTCTTTCACCTTTAAATAAAGCAAACAAACCAGTTTTTTTCTATGCTGAATTGCCCTTCGATTATTATAAGATGTGGTATTCACCTAATTCCTGACATTATTCTCTCATTATTTTATAAGTTTATTTCATATGCTTGTAAGGGTAGCAAATCTGTTAACTATTGCCTCTTCCTTTAAACAAATGAAAAACTAGGACCTAAGGAAGAGCAGAGAAACTGGAGGCATTGGACAAATACTATTTAATGTATAATTAGCAATTTTATGTATCCATTGCCTTAGTCATTAGAATATTGGCTCCAGGATAAATTTCTTACAGATTTGAGCATCTACATACCTTTGCATTACTGAACAAATATTCTATAGCATAGATGAATGTAACACATTTTAACCTAATGTTTCACAACACCTACCCATGAGCCATCCATGTCATGTGCCTTTCCACCCTCTGAAGAAACCACTGCTCTGCTCTATTTTCAATAGACAGCACCCCCGTTTTGCCCTTCAAATGAATGGAATGATGTATATGTAATTTTGCAACTGGTTTCTTTATATACACCTTTAAGATCTACCCATGTGGCAGCATACATTAATAACCCATTTATTTTTATTGTGAATATACCATTTTACTTCTTGGTAAATTGGTGATGTTTTCATTATTTCTAATTTTCTAATATGAGAGTAATATATCAATACTTATTTTGAAGTTTCTAGGTGACTAAATTTGTACTTCTGGGTAAATATAATACTTGGAATTACCACAGGGTCAGATGGTAAGACTGTTTTAATTCCAGAAACCTCTAGGATGTTGTTTGTACCATTATGACTCTACCATTTTACCTGCCCAATGGTGTATGAGTTCTGATTTTCTCACAGATTTAACCCCTTTTATTGTTACTTGTTTTACTAGTCTAGCCATCCGAATTAATGTGAAATGGAATCTCATTGTAGACTTGAATCTCATTATAGTCTCCCTGATGGTTAATGATGTTAAACATCTTTTCACGTGCTTGTTGCCCACTTGCCAAGGTTCCTAAAAGAAATATCCTTCCATTACAGTGGTTCTCAATCTGCGCATTGTGACCCCTTGGGGTTGAGTGACCCCTTCACAGGGGTCACCATTACTATCTGGAAACATAAACATTTACATTCACAACATTAATAAAAATACAGGTATGATATAGCAATGACAATAATTGTATGGTGAGGGTCACCACAACATGAGGAACTGTATTCATGGGTCAGAGGTATTACAAAGGTTAAGAACTGCTGAGACACTGGAGAGATGGCTCAGTGGCTGAGAGCATGTACTGCTATTACAGAAGATCTAAGTTTGGTTCCCAGCATTCATACTGAGCACCTGAAAACTTCTGTAGCTACATCTACAAGAAGGTCCAATGCCCTGAACCCTCATCTGGCCTCTGAGGACACAACATTCTTATGTATAAGCCAATATAAAGACACAAGCAAAAAAAAAAAAAGAAAAACTTTAAAAAATAATGATTTGGATTCCTTTGTCATCTCTTTCTTCTTTATTATTACATTGTAAGATTAGGGTTGTGTATTCAAGTTTTTTATCAGATGCATACTTGGCAAATATTCTTATTCTATGAAATATTATTTTTGATGCATAACTTTTGGCAAAGGTTAATTCTCTTATGTTTTTAGTGTCATATCTAAACATCACTTGACAAGTAAAAGGTCAAAAAGATGCACCATATAACCTGTCTAATAGTTTTGTATTTTTGGTGCTTACAATAAATCTTTAACTTCATTGAGTCAACTTTTTGGTGACTTTTGAGTGAACCTTTATATAAGGTACGAGCAGGAGTTCAACTGTCTCCTTTCTTCCTCCCTCCCTCTCTCCCTTCCTTTATGCTTTCTTTTTTCCTTCTTCCCTTCCCTCTTCCTTTCTTTCCTTGCTTCCAACTTTCCTCTTTGAATATTGGTATCAGTTTTCTTAGCATCATTTAAAAATGTTTGTATTTATTTCTTTTTATGTGTATGGGTATTTTGTCTCCAGGTATGTATGTGTACCACATGCAAGTTTGGTGCCCACATAGGCCTGGGAGAACATCAAATTACCTAGACCTGGAGCTACTACCTAGATGGTAGTAATCAAGCTCAGGTCTTCTAGAAGAACAACCAATACCCTTAGCTGCTGGTCCATCTTGCCAAGGCCCCACCTGCAGTGGGATTGTGTTCTGTTCCATTGTAAATAATTATCCTGCCTACTGGGTTAATAAAAATGCTGATTGGCTGAAGGCAGACAGGAAATGTGGACAGGACTACCAGACTAAGAAACTCTGGGAACAGGAACAACAGAGCAAGGATGCTACAGAGAAGCCAGAGAGATACCACAGAGACACCACAATCAGATACAGAGGAAAAAAGTTGAGAAGCTTTGCTAAGAAAAGGTACCAAGCCACATGGCCTAACAAGATGGGTTAGTTTAAGAGCAAAAGCTAGCTAGCAATATGCCAGAGCCATAGGATGTACATAGTAAATTCAATGTAAGCATGTGTGTATTGTTGTGGGACTACAGGTCTGCAGGTTTGAACCTGAGGCCAGGTCCAAAAGTCTGGGCCAGAAACTTATTACTACACCTACCTTCAGTTTTGAAAGATAATTTTGTTAGATGTAAGATTTTTATTGACAGTTTTGTTTCTATGAGATCTTTATATTATCCCACTGCCTTCTGGCGTCTATTGTGTCCATAGACAATAGATGTTAATATTGTTGAGGTTCTTTGTAAGTGATGCAGCATTTTTAATTGTTTTCAAGATTTTTACCTTGGCTGATTTTCTCTGTTTTTACTTGATGGGTTTGTTTGTGAATCTCTTTATGCTTATTCTACTTGGAACTTACCGAATTTCCATATGTTTGCAGTTATTGTTTGTCAATACAAAGTCAGAGTATAGACATGATAGCTTCTGTTTATTTCTCTTTGTGCTTCTCTCCTAGTTCTTCATTACATGTGTATTGCTGTGCTTAGCTGTAGTCCACGTTTCTTGAAGGTCTCTCTATTTTTCTTCATCCTTTCCCACTTTAGTTTTCTGCTTTCATAGTTTACATCAATCTGTTTTTAATAAATATCACTTATTCACTCTTCTATTGCTGCATCTGTATAGCACACCTCTTGACTTCTACTTTTTTGAAATAATTGTTGTTCTTCATGGACTCTTCTATGACCATAACTTGTCCCATGGACATGTTTATACTGATTATCCCACTGCTTGCTTTTTATCAAGGCCTTGACATCTGATCTTGGAGGCAGCACCAGCTAGTTGCATTAGTTGGCAGCACATAGATCACACATTTTATTTCTTAGTTGACAACTATTTGTTTTTGGAAACCACCCATTTTAGGTTTTGTGCTATATTCCCTGAAGACTACCTCTGTAGTTGGGTGCTTTTTACGCTTTACTCTTTTGACTCTTCAGGGTCCCACCACCCAAACATGGAGTCTTATTCTCTTTCTTATGAATGCCTGGCCTTAACTTGACTTATTTCTAGCCACCTTTTCTTAACTTAACTCTTAAATTATCCCTTCTACATTTTGCTTATGGGATTTTTATCTTTTTCTGTTTTATACATATCTTTTCTTGTTACACTATGACTAGCTGTGTAGCTGGGTGGTTGCTCCCTTTTCTCTTTCGCCTTCTCTCAGCCCTCCATCTTCCCTCCCAGATGTCTCCTCCTACTTATTCTCTCTGCCTGCCAGCCCCACCTATTCTTTCTCCTGACTTGCTATTGGCTGTTTAGTTCTTATTGGACCAATCAGGTGTTTTAGACAGGCAAAGTAACACAGGTTGATAGAATTAAACAAATGCAACATATCTTTGTATCCTTAAACAAATGCTCGACAGCATAAATAAATATAACTTCTTAAAAATAATATTCCACAACATGCCTTTCTCCAGGATTAGTTTTTATTATCTGCTTGCTTATCTGCTTAGTGATGTACTAAATTACTTTAGTTAAGTCCTCTGTTTGCTTCCATACAGTATTTTGTCCCTGAGCTTCATCCTCAGGTACCCACACTCATGAGCAGGCACCCAGTCACTCCAGAATAGTTATGACATTGGTCGAATTCCTTTTTTCTGACCACACTCAGTTGTTAAGCTCTATTACTGATACATTGTTATTGCTTTCAATAATGTCCTGAGATATAAATTATTTTACAATTGACTTTCTCCTTTGGAAACAGCAGTATGTGAACTCAGGTTTGACTGTCATCTGGGCATTGCTTGGCAGTGCTCTCCCTAGACACTTTACTCTGCAAACAACTTGGGCAAGTTTATTTTATAAGCTTAATATGTCCCCAATTGCCTTTTGCAGACTTCTACTGTGCTGCTCCCCATGAATATAGGTAAGACTTACTTTCTGTGGAGTTTTTTAATTAAAATATAATTATACCATTTCCCCTATTTTACCTCAATCCAAGCCTTTCCATATACCCCTGGTTTTCTTTCAAATTCATGGCCTCTATTTCTACAATTGCTTTTATATGTATATATATGTATGTGTATATATATAAATGTGTGTATTGTGTTTCTTTTTAAAGATTTATTTATGTGAGTCCTCTCTTTGCATATTCAACTTTATGCCAGAAGAGGGCATCAAATTCTACTATAGATGGTTGTGAACAACCATGGAAAATCCCACCATGGTTGCTGTGAATTGAATCGAGGACCCCAGGAAGGGCAGGCAGTGTTCTTAACTGTTTAGCCATCTCTGCAGCTTCTTCTGTGTATTCTTAACACATAAATATATCTACTCAGTCCATACAATGTATGTATATAATTTCAGTCTATATACGTGTACATATAAGACTTCAGGGCAGACCACTCAGTATTGGACAACCAACTGTGGAGTCTTCTCAAGTAAAGACCATTTTTCTCACTTTCAGCATCCCTTAGTTGCTTGTAGTTCTTTATCTAGAATTGAGGCACTCTGAGATTCCTCCATTCTATGTTAACATGGAATGTATACATACACAAACACACAGAGGGATGCCAAATACACATACACACACACACACACACACACACACATACACACATCATGCAATTTTGGTAGGTAGATGACATAGTTCCTTATATTTTTTCAGAAGTCCTTATTGCCTTATTCCTAGTTAATAACCACACTACCCATTATTTCCTTCAGATCACCTGTACCCTGCCATTTCCTTCCCTGTTGCCCATCTCTACCCTTGTAAAAGTTTGTTTGTCAGTTACCGGATGGTATGTCTGCACACTTGAAGGTTTGGAGCTAGGAACTACAGATGAGAGAGAACACTACATTTCTTACCTCATTCACTATGATCTTTTATGTCCATCCATTTACCTGGAAGTTTCATGATTTAGGTTTGATTTAGTTCCCGGATGGTCACAAAATAATTCAGTCTCTTGGAGTGGCAGGAACCTTCTGTTTTTATTTTGTTTTGCAAAATCTATACAGGACACTGAACTATTGGGGTAGGACAAATATAATCTTTTTTTTTTTTTTTTTTTTTTTGACAGAAGCTCTCACTCCATCACTCCAGTAGCGAAGAAACGCCCCCTAGAGGAAGATGGGGGAAGTACAAGAAAATGGAAGGTTACTTAGACTGCTTTGTTCCTGCAGAACAACAAGCTGAAGCAAAAGTGATCCAGGTCTTAGTATTCTGAAGCCTTCCCAAGAAGATTCTCCATAATACAGGATAGCTGTGAACTCAGAAAGGAATCCTACTTTTCAATGAGAATGGCATTCAGCAACAGGAAACAGCAGAAAGAAACGCCAAACCATGTTCCTTCCAGAAAGCAGTCCCATCATGCTCTACAGAGGAAAAGCCTGTGTTCTAGCTGTGGTTTGAGGAAAATGTCTATCTCATCTAGCCAAGAGTGGAGATGAATTGGGATTCTTAAGTTTCTTAAGTAGCTGCCCTGGGCAAGTGTTTCCTTGCAGACCATTCCCTGCGGGAATTTCTCTCAGAACTTTGTTTCTTTTGATATCTCTTCTAATTTTACTGAGGAGCAGGCCACCACAGCCCTCATGCAGTCATGATGGAAATTTCTCCACTAGCCCATTTTAATAATTTTTGTTTTTAGAAACTCCAGAGTTTGAATTGAAAGCCATTAAGAAGATGAACTAAGCCCTGAGTCCCAGATATGGCCACAGAGACAACTGGGGGTGGGGGACTAGGTCGTGGTGGTGTTTGTCTTGAGATCCTTAGGGCATTTAAACAACCTAGCTCCTCCTCCTCACCTCCTCCTCTTCCTCCTCCCTTCTCCTCCTTTCCTTTTTCTTCTGTTTACTTCTCAAGCCAATCACATTATTCACTAGCTGATTATTTGTGGGACATATATTACAACTTTTTCTCAATGACACCAAGTAAAAATTCACTACCTGAATTCTCTTGGAGTGAATATAGTTACAAACTAGGAAATAATAAAAAAAAATCTGGGTAGGAGATGAGGCATAAAATTTGTCCAATCACAAACCATTAACCACTATCATCAGACTAAGCTATCGCAGAAGTCTTTGTTTTAAGTGTCGTCTTCTATATGAAGATGGAGGGCATATGACAGTGAATAATTTCTACTCTTTCCTCACAGTTCCTCAAACTTTCCACAAGATCCTGAGTCACTCTAAGTGAACACTGCTGCTAGACTAGACTAGCTGTTAGGGTATGTCTTGTCTCCAGATTGCTGTATTTTTCATATACTTGTATTCCTGTGTCTTTCCCCTTGCTCAAAAAATGTCAACCTCAGATGATATTTGCATGATAGTTGGTTACATCCTCACTGGCTGGGCATAGTCAGTTGCCCCACAGCTTGATTTAAGAAATAATAACTCTTTTCTTCATATGAAAGAAACAATAATAGAACATAGTGTGTAAAGCCAAGGTCAATTCCTAGTCTTGCAGAGAGTAAATAAGCTAGACAAACATGAAAGTATTTCGGCACTGACCTTTGAAGTCATCAGTCCTGGGAAGGACATTAGCCAATATGGATGGCTTACACAGGCCCATGCTACATGCAATGTAGATCACAAAATCTAATATGCACAGCCTAATGATAGCCGAAATTAATTATTTGGTTGATAAATTAATGATCCAATTCCATAAGTATTTGTTCATTTTTGTCAAAAAGGAGAGGTGAGGTTTTTTTTTTCCTTTCTTAAACTAAACTCCATTTTCTAACAATTGGGGTTGAATCCAGCTTTATCCCTAAAATATGTGAGGCCAGGACAAGAATTGATATAAAGGCCTATATGTGATTTGTCTCATATTTAAAACTCAAACCAGTTTCACATATTGTTGTCTTGAAAACCATACCTGCACAGAGTCCCAAAGCCCAAGCCACCTCAGCTTCTTGGGGGTTACATGCACAGTCTCAGTCTAGATGTTTGTCATGTAGAGCAGGCCTTTCCCTCTTTTCTCTGTCTCTCCTCCCTTTTACCATGTTGCATAAGGAGTCTTAGTTTATTAATCTATACTAATGTCACCCCTTTCAGTCCATGAGAGTTGGTTAGTTCATTTGGAGTCACAGCAGGATATTTAGGATCCTTCTATCTACTGTGAATTCTGTGAGGAAACCATGGTTGTTTGGCTTTACAGAGTCAAATTCTGAGGAGAGTAAACTTGTCTACAATTTCATAAAGCATGGATGAAGCAAGCATTTTCTCTCTCATGCCAAGTGCTGGCTCTGAATGCTGCTGGTTCAGGTCATGCAAGAACCATCAGTTCTTTACTGCTCTTCACACTAATGATTCCAGCAGGACTCAGTTTGTCACACTAGGAAGTTAGCATCAGGAAGATCATTTTAGTGATGTGTTTTTCTTCTTCCATCCTTAAAACTTCTTCCTAGTGAGATGTATTAGGAGTCATATAGAATTGAAGTTCATCCTGCTTTTCTATGTAGCTTTTATTTCACTTTGCTTATTTGAGACAAAGTCATCCTGTGTACTTTAGACTGAACTAAAAACCCCACTTCCTTAATCATACCCAATTCTATGTGACTTCCATTAAGAGTTTTTATTTTGTTTTAATGAGCTGCAGCCACTATAACTTTTTAAATAGAAATCTCCAAAGATAAAGTCTGAATTAGTTATTAATAGTGATTTGTCTTTACTTCATTGCTCAAGGCTTTTTATAGTGAATACTGTTTAAACTTTTGCTAATATTGCAGCAGTTGTGAGTCATAGATCAAAACTGAAAAGTGTCTTTAAAAGTAGAGCACACTGCAAATATAGATGCACTTTTGTGTTTCCTGGTTTTGTGACCAAGTAGTAGTTACTTTGAATAAACTGAGAGAAAATTATTTATTACCTCTGAATTTCATTCATTCTTTGTGTAAGGAAGCATGCTTGGGTTGAGAATGGTTGAGAATAAACAAAGGGTGAAGAGGACTGGCCATCACAAACACAGAAGCATCCACAGAGGGAAATTTCAGGATTAGAATGCTTATCCACAGTGGCGAAACAAAGAGGCACAGGAGGTTGAGTTGTCAGTTATCTTAGATCTATACTGTGGTAAGAAATAAGAATGAAGGAGGTCAGTTCTCCCTGGGGCAAATGGGGAAATAAGATAGCATTTTGAATGTCAGTTCTTCTGCGGCTTAATTATGGAGTACTTCCAATGCATCTAGCATTCACAGGAATTGTGCTTTACGCCATAAGCATGTTATTATTTAGGAAAAAAAAAAAAAAAAAGCAGAGCTGATGCAGACCCTGGTTGATGAGTGCTGGTTTATGAAGGAAATCGAATCTAGGGCCTGAAAGTTAAATAAAATTTAATGAGATAGCAGGGAGATAAAGAAGTAATACAAATGGATGAAGTGACTGAAATAAGAATGAGCACTGGTAAACAGCTTGAAGATGGGAGGCAGTTATCAGCTAATCCGCCTTCAGCAGAGGGTGTGGACAGAAGTAGTTTGAAGCCGACCATTCCTGGAACAACAAATTTCCACTAGATAAGACAGTAGCATCATAAGTCATAAGAAAGTGACAGGTGCTGTTGTGGAAAGGGAATGGAAATGGGACAGCTGCTACCAAGATGACTGGAGATGCACCAACCAAATGAGTTCATCCATTCAGTTCCATCCATTCAAGGCTATTGTGGGCGCTGGCCTAGTGCGGGAAGTGGAAAACAATTAAGTGCTTTCTAAACAGTCAGGTGGGTATAATGAATAACAGTTGAGAAAAAAAAGAACACATGTATATGCTTCTTGAGAACCCAAGGCTCTGGGGGCATCAGACTTGAGCCAAAAGCTGGTGAGAATCAGACAAAGGTGATTAGAAATCAAGGAAAGTGATTTCCTACCTAATCCCAGGTTCATGTAACTTGAACTCAACAGATTCCAAGAGAAACAACAATAAATCAATAAACCTTGACCCCGTGTGTCAGTTCATGTCTCTTGTATAGACTTTCTGGTTTGATCTTCCTGTCTGAGCAACAATGCGGAGAGGCAATCTAACTCCTCCCCAGATGATTTAGCTCCCCAGCGGACAAAACCTCAGTCACAGTCCCTTATCTGAGTGTAACAGGAATGTCAAGTCCTGAACCAACACGAGGAAACTCTTACCTCTATTGCACTTTTAGTAGGCAATTTTAACTTCATGGAATAATTTTAAATTCTCCAATTTCCTGGGGAGTTCTGAGGGTCACTGTCTTTCCTTTGTCCCTCTGCTTTGCCTCATTGTCTACCAATATCTGAGTCTATAGATCTTAAACATTGAACATTGTGGCTACTGGTTTTCAGGTTATGCCTTTGCAAACAACCCATCTTGCTCAAGAGGAGAAAAACATTAGTTGGTATGCTTTAACAGCCACCTCAAGATCATAGATAGCACTCGGCATCAGGCTGAAATATGACTAATAACATTTTGTTATTTTTTAAATCAGGATATTTTTAAAATCAGGATTAGAATTGCTATTCTATACAAGTTTCTGAGCTGCAAATATTTCTCAAGTTCAGTCTTACCATTTATACAGGGGCATCAGCCCCTCAGAAGGGCCTTGTTAAATGTGCAGGAAGCAGAGTGCCTACTTGTGTGCAGCTCAATGTCGCAATTACAGGACTTTCTGTTTCCCACAAAGCAGAAAAGTACCTTCTGACTGCAAACAGGATTTCTCTCCAGGAAAAGTCTTGTGCCTCATTTTCTGCTCATTCTTTCTCCCAAATGTGAGCCAGGAAAACTACTTTGCATGGGAAGACAGAAACAGAGAGACATCCTGGCGAGCTCTGGAGAGTGCTCTCTATCTTCAGTGTGTGGCTGAAGCAGCCTGCACTCTGCACTTATTAGCAAAAGGACTGCTTGATTATGTATCATATTCCACAGGAATTCTGTAGAAGGGGACCTAGCTAATAATTGCCAGGAGCGCCTTTCCCCAGATGATTGTCTACACAAACTGTTTCTCTGGAATCCCATTTTAAATTGGTTAAAAATCAGTTCATTAACCATTTATCCAGAATGAAAATTACCAGAAATCTAGTTAAAAAGAATTTTTCTCTTTAAAGTTGAAAAGTTATATGCCCTGAATAGAGTTAATTGGATCAGTCATATTTGGAATAAATTCAACACAGGGTCTACAATTTAGTTTCTGTTTCCAGAAGTCATCAAACTATGGTGAAGCTGTCTCCTGGGCTGGGAACATTTGTCATTTTTTTCTTTCTCACTAAACTAGTATTTGATGAATTAAAGTTATAACTGTTATGAACATGAGATTGCCTGAATAATACCAATAATTTCCCTATACTAAATACCCATTTCTCACAAAGAATTAACTGTATTCTACAAAGAAAAACTACTTTTTCAATTTCTTGAATTTGTCGTCTGAAATATCTGACCTGGGGACAAGGTGTGGAAAGACAGGTTTTCTACTGGACAAGTATAGTGCTAACAAATGATCATCCTTCACAATGGAAAACCTTCAAACCTACACATTATTCATTAGGGCATGATGGATCCCAGCTGGCTATAGTGAGTTCGAGGCCAGCCAGAGCTCCACATCAAATCCCAGTCTGGAAGGCTCATATGAACTCTAACTCTAAGAGAGATGCCTCAAGTTTTTTGACTTTTGTGTAGTAGCATTCTCAAATGAGTGCCCTCACGACGGATAGGCTTTGGTAATTGTGGAGTTTGAGTAAAGATTTACTTAATGCAGTACATGAGGAAAGGGCTTGGTGGAGCTCTGGGTGATGCCAGGGAAATGTATCAGGAAGGGTTAGTGAAAGGCCTGGGCAATGAGCCTCATTCGTTTTCTGCTTTTTCACAAAGTTGGTTCTGCAATTAGGCTCATGATGCTCTTCACAAAGGCCACTTCTTATCACCAGGGCTCATGTGACCCAGAAGCCTCATATTCTTCACAGATGCTTTTTGATTTGAGGTAGAAGCAACCGTGGGATGTGGGCCAGATCTCCATTTCCCTGCACTCATGAATAGCTGGGAGCAAAATTTGGCCCATTTAAAATATTATTGCATTGTCCACTATAATGATGGTAATAACCCTGTATGTAATGACTGTGCATGAAGCTATTCCCTGTACAAAACACACAGTGAGTCACACTCCTTGTCTGTCCTTAGTGAATACCAAGAAGGCTTCCTTTCCCTGTCTAGGGGCAGCCACTATTAAAAAAGTAGATGATCACTTTCTTCCTGACATTCTGGCCTTTGGCCATGAATATTGAGAGATGTTATCCTCCGAGGCTACTTATTTCCTTCTCCAATGGCTTTAGTGCTTACAGTAAGTAGACTACCTTGTAACCCAAGTGACCTTAAATAATGTTGGCTGCCCATTCCATAAAGTATTCCTCAAAGAAAGTCAGATTCAATACATAACATTGATGTAAGAGGTTCAGCTAATTCCACTGAATATAGATATCCATCTTCAGATTTCTTTTTATATATATACAGAGATTTGCATTCACTCATCATAACTCTTCTGGCATCTGCCAGCCACATTTCAATTGTTAGGGTCTTTTTTTTTTTTCATTTTTCAAACCTGTTTTTAAAAAGAATTCACAAGCAATTTATTGGCCATCTTAATTTTTAAATAAGGATTGGAATCACTTGTAAGACAATATGAAATATTGTCTAGTAAAAGCAAAAAAAAATACCTAAAGAGAACAAATGTGACAGAAAGAATGGAAAGAGAAGAGACGGATGACATGAGTGACACAGGAGGAAGACTGGGTATAGACCTAGGGAATGCTAATACAAAATGGATGCTGCTCTGTGATATAATGGCCTTTAAAATACATGAAACAGTAAGAGATGTAACACAGCTATGTCCAAGTTCATTGTCTTTATTTTGATTTCAGAGGCAGAGTGACTTGACCCTGAGTTTCTCAGCGTTATGTGTGGCTGGGAACACCATTCTGTAGTGGTTTTATTTACGCACTCACTGTCTCCACACAGAGTTCTGTTGTTAGGCAAAGGCTGCCCTCAAATTTATACGCTATAATTCTGCCCTGTCTCCCTCCCTTTATCCATTCTCTTAGGTGTCTGAAACTAAAATATTTGCAAAGTGGCTGCTTTAAAACACACAGTACAAGAAAAGTTATGAATATCTGAAAGCTTCTCACCAATTCAAGAAAGATAATAAGTTTTAGCTTGAGCATTAGTCAAGGTGTCTCAGACCATAAATGGTCCTAGAGTGATGCAGTTTCACAAGCCTTAATATGTCTGACATTTCTCTCTAACTTTGACTGTGTAATAATCTGTCCTGACCTGTTGAGATTGGAGTAGGGTTCCTTATGCAGAAGGGACATTTGATTATAGAGAAGGACTGCTTTCCAGGAAAGCCAACCAACGCAGCATACAGGTCTTTCCTAGTCTCATTGTCTTGCTGATGTGTAGCATTCTTTCTGTGAAGAAACTTGGTACATAGTTATTAGTCATCCAATGAAATGCTGTGCTATTTCCTGATATTTTATTTTTACTGAGTTATTTCCTAAATAAACAACATGGTAGCAATATGGCATACCCTGTGTGAGAAGTATCTAGCACCATGCAGAACCGCTATCAGTCCCAATACTTTATTTTGGCACAAACTTCAGAAATGTCCCCAAAGTGGGACAGGACTGAAGGCACAATTTAATGGAATATTTTAAGATTCATTTTTCAATTGTGGTACATTTACACAATGGAATACTACTCAGCAGAAAAAAATGACATCCTGAAATTTGCAGACAAATGAATACATTTGAAGAATATCATACTGAGTGAAGTAATATAGACCCAGAAAGATAATCACTCATAAGTATATTTTAGACATAAAGCAAAGAATATCCAAGTTACAAAACACAACCCCAAACAGCTAGGTAATAAGAGGAACTTAAGAGAGACAACAATGGTTTGCCCTGGGAAGGGGAAATAGAGAAGATCTCCTGAGTAAATGGGATCATAAGAGGGAGTGAGCAAGGGGAAATAAGAACAGATCATGAGAGATGGAGATGGCTGACTGAGGGGAGCAACAGAGAGGGAAAGCAAAGAAATGGATATCTTGACAGAGGGAGCCACTGTGGGGTTAGAAAGAAACCTGGTGCTAAGGAACCTCCAAGAACCCACAAGATGTCCTGGGCTAGGATTTCAAGCAATAATAGACAGGGTGCCTAAACAGGACTTCCCCTATAATCAAATGAATGGTCACTCTAATTGTTATTATAGAACCTTCATACAGCAATGGATAGAGCCAGAAGCAGGAATCCATAGCAAAGTACCAGATCAAGCTCCAGATCCAGTGGAAGAGAGAGAGAGTGTATGAGGAAAAGGATCAGCATCATGAGGAGGAGATCCATAGAGATGGCTGACCCGAGCTATTGGGATCTCACTAACTCTAAAATAATCACTGAGGCACCCTCATAGAAAGGAACTAAACCCTCCACAGTTGTCTACGACTGTCAAATGGTGTGGGCAGTTTGTATAGCCTCTTGTAGTAGGATCAGAGTATGGTCCTAGTGCATAAATTGGCATCTTGGAGCCCATTCCTTACAGAGGAACACCTAACCCAGCCTTAAGCCTGGAATGATGGGCTTAGACCTACCTCAACTGGATATGCCAGACTGAACTGATCCATCCTAGGACTCCTTTCTCTCCTTGGGGAATGGATGGGGGAGATGTGGTAGAGGAAGGCTGGGGGAGGACTGGGAAGGACTGGGAGGAGGGAAGGGAGCAGGAGCAGGGGTAGATATAGAAAAAATTTATATAAAAAAAATCAACTTTTTTATTTTTCATTAAATAAATTTTATTTATGTATTTATTTGTGTGTGGATATTCACCATTACATGTTTGTAGAGGTGAAGGGACAATTTGTGGGAGTTGGGTCTCCTCCTCCTCCTCCCCCTCCTCTTCCTCCTCCTCCTCCTTCTAATGATTGAACTTAGGACCTCTGCTTTGATGGGAAATGCCTGAAGTTAGAAGTTTCTCTGTCCCACCTAGCCCCCTCTTTGGTCAGGACAAATGTCTCCTACTCTGATCTCACCTTTCTTCTTCCTCTATCTCTCTGGGATTCCCTGGCTAGCTGTCTCCTGGGTTGTCATGGGTCAGAATAGCTTTTTTATTAACCGATAGTAGCATTACATATTCATAGTATGCAGAAAGACCATCCCACAGCAAGTGCCTCTATCCCCTGAGCAACTTCGTACTTCCCAGGATTGTTTGGATGTTTTCAGGGCCTCGTTGTCCTCAATACATTAGTAAGCTGCCTTTCCACTCACCTAGAGTTGCTCTCATTAATAAAAGAATGACTCCACAGAAAAAAAATTCTAAAATTATCCTCTAACTCAGAAATGCAAGTTGGCTTTTTCAGCCTGCAGATAAATTTCTTAAGCATTAAGCTTACTTTATCAAGCATTACACCTGACATCCTCTCATGAATGCTGCATGCATTTTAACGTATTTTAATATATTGTAGGCTAGCTTATGACATTCTCATGTAGTTACTGAAGTTGAATATTCTCAGCTGAATGTTAGTGGTAGGGATGCTAACCATGCCTCCAAATTTCACTCAACTGGGATACTGTCAGCTAAGGTTCTGTCTGATTTCATATCTTGTCATTTCTATGCACTTGGTGTATGTTGCATCCAGCCATGCAGTCATTGTATTACCTCTTAGAAAGTGTAATTATACTTTGACAAAGCTGCTATCTGCAAAACTTTATATCCACCTCATGTGTCAGAGTCACAGGCTGTTTTGGTAGATTGTTTGTTTGTTTTAATTTCATACTTGTTTGGCTTATGTCTCAAGCACATTACTAGCTACCTCTTTCATCCTAATTCAACCCATTTCTAGTAATCTATCTGCTTCATGGCCTAGCCCATGGCGTACCTGGATTTCTTACATGGTTCTTCTTTGGGGTTCAGATGGAGACTGGTGGATTGGTTTTAGAAGGTGGTAGAATACATTGCTTCAGGGGTGATAAATGTTGGTCAGGGCCCACCTGTCATGGATACTGCACTGTAAAGATCTGAAAAACAAAGCAATTGCAAATATCAGACTCGAGATGGCCACAGTTTATAAAGGCCTACCTTGACTTAGCCCAACAGCCCAGGTTTTTACATCAGCACTAGATAAGTACAAATACTCTTCTCAAGTGCAGATCAATCAACTCAAATGCCAAATCAGGGAGAGGGAGGTCAGGAGCCATGGGCATACCCCTCATTATAAATGCAGGTTGTTTCACAAAAAAAGAAAAGATAAAATTTAAGACATTGGCACAGTGGCACAAGATATATGATGTGCCCTAAAATGAATTGACATGGCCATCTTGGTGGTTCTGAGTTAACATGGCTCAAAAAGATTTAAGAGATGATGCCAAAATGTTGAGAAGAAAACCTGGGGAAAAAATTTAAAAGAAAAAATACCATCACATTCCACCTTGTTAGTATCAAAGCAGTGCTAATCACCATGTTGCTGAGCAGTAACCAAGTGCCAGGCATGCTCTTAACTGCCTTCCATTAATTACTTCATTTCATGCTCACAAGAATTTGAGAGGGCAGGGATTAGGCTGAGGTAGGTGCATGAAATACAAGTCAATGTCCAAAAGAAACTCAACCACCAAGATCAATAATATTTATTGAAATATTTTAACTCAAAATAGATGCAAAGTACTATTCTGAAAAAATTAACAGAATTTTAATACATAAAGGCTTTTATTTCTTATTTTGTGACTACTTATTGAAAAAGAGGAGTGGTAATTTTCTTTTTTTTTTTTTTTGAAAATAGACTTTTTCACTACAATATATTTTGATTATGGTTTTTCCTCTCCCAACTCTCTACCCACCTAAATCCATACCCTTTCTTTCTCTCTCTCATTATAGTACAGACATCTAAATAGTAATAAATTAAAAAGATAATATCAAAACAATCTAACAGAAAAAAAGAAAAAGCATCAGAAATATACAGACACAGAGATACATGCATTCACATATACAGCATCCCATAAAAACAGAACACTGGAAATCATTTCATATACATATGTACCATATACCTATACACATACACTCACATATACACATAAATATCATATGCATATCCACATACACATATACATCATATATACTTACACATATACATCTATATTAATATATACATGCTAAATAACTGTTAGAAAAACTAATGAATAAATAAAATAATAATTAAAAAATAAAGCATTATGAGACAAGAAACTTTCAAAAATGCTATTGAATTCATTTTATGTTGACCATCTACTGGTGGACATAGAAAATATTCTTAAGAGTGGTTTGTATGTCCAGTGAAACTCCATTAGAAAAAAACTAATTTTTCCATTGCAAGATTATGGGTCAGAGATAAGAACTTGTGTCTACTTGCCTTCTCAGGGCTCTGAGGGTGCATGTGTATGTCAGTCTTCCTTTGTTTTGGAGAACCTTGTTTCCTTGGTTTCTCTATTCCCACAAGCTTCTAATACTTCTTCTATCTCCTTTACCTTAGAGTTCAGATGGGAGGCATTTCATATAGACACCACATTAGAACAGAGTATTCCAAGGTCACCTACTCTCTATTGTGAGACTGTTTTTGTTCATATCAATCTCAGGAGGATATTTATGATGATGAATAAGGAAGAGACTAATCTATTGCAAAATGTCATTAAGAGATATTTTATTTCTATATTTATTTAGCAGAAAAGTAGTATTTGAATTTTCCCTTGATCCTAGGCCTGTATAATCTTAGGTTTTTGGCTACATGAGCAATGCTGGATATAGGTTCCATCTCATGAAATGGGCCTCACATTCATTCAAGTAGTATTGGTTACTCCCACAAGACTTGTGCCACTATCACACCAATGCATCTTGCAGGCATGTAGTGGGATTATATTATGTTGCTACTGTTTCCTGTCATTGTAAATATTTGTCCCACCTGTGGGTTTAATAAAAGGTGATTGACTAGAGGGACAGGAAGTGTGGGTGGGGCTACCAGGCTAAGAAAACTTGGGAATATCTCAGAGCAGACACAGACATCAGGCTGAGCCACCAGAGTAAAGTTACTGAGCTGCATGGTTGAATAGAATAAGTGAGATGGGTTAGTTTAAGACAAAAGAGCTAGCAAGTTATATGCCTGGGCCCTAGGTCAATGAGCAGAGAATTAACTTAGGCATCTGTATGTCTCTGTGAGACTGCTAGTGTTTGTGCTGGACTGCCAGACTGCCAGTCAAACCTCTGGTTCAGGCCTGGAAAGTCCGGGCCAAAAACTAATTTCAACACAGGCAGGTCAGCGACAGAGAGAAGAATTTGTGGCTAGGTTGGTGTTTACTTTCTCCTCTGGTAGTGTGCAAAGTACTTTCTAGTTCCAGTACCATGAATACTAGTGAGTAGGGCTGAAGGCTTTTCCAACCTAGACTTCCATGTCTTCAACACATTGTGTAGATGTTGCCATTAGCAATAGGGACCATGGTGGTTTAAGTAAGAACAATCCCTATAGATTCATATATCAGGATTCTAAGTCAAAAAAGGGTGGTACTATTTGAAAAGAATTAGGAGGTGGGTCACTGGTGGTGGGCTTTGAGATTTCAAAAGCCCATGCCAGGATAATATTCTCTCTCTCTCTCTCTCTCTCTCTCTCTCTCTCTCTCTCTCTCTCTCTCTCTCTCTCTCTCTCGTGTGTGTGTGTGTGTGTGTGTGTGTGTGTGTGTGTGTGTAAATCAGGATTTAGAGGTCTCAGTTACTGCTCCAGCACCTGTTTTCATGCTGCCATGTTACCCACCACAATGATAATAGAATAAACCCCTGAAATTGTAAGCAAGTGTTCTTTGCCTTCTTTCATAAGAGTTGCACCAGTGACTAAGACAGAGCCTTACCTTCAGATTTGTAAACAACCAGTACCTTGATAATAACTTGAGTTGTTTGTTGGTGTCCATGGGTCCTTTTGGCCAACAACTTGGTTATATATAACCCATTTCCAGAACTAGAAGTTTCATTTAATTGTAAGCGATGTCTAGCTGGGGCTTTATCTTCCCATTATTTGATGATTCCAATTTAGATCTCTGTACAAAAATTAATAAATAAGTAGAAATATTAGCAAATAAACAAAAATGTTATTGAACAAATGGAAATATTAATGAGTAAATTACAGAATTAATAAATAAATAAAAATGTTAATAGATAAATAGCTAAATTAATAAATTAATAAAAATGGGAAGTTTAACAAATAAGTAGAAAGACCAATAAATGAATAGAAATATTAATAAATACATTGGGAAAATTTTAAATATGTAGAAAAATTAATAAACAGATAGAAAAAAAAATAAACAAATAAATATTAATAAATAGAAACTTTAATAAATTTATAGGAGAACTAATAAATAAAAATAAATATTAATATATTGGAGAATTAATAAGCAAATAGAAATACTAAGGGATAAATGAATAGAAAAATAAGTAAATAACAAGGTTAATAAATATTTCAAGAAGTTTCTAGTATATTAGGTTTCCATAGAATTTCTCAATGTCCCTTGATTTTTAGTTGTCCTTCCTGTTTTCCTTTTCTTGCTCTTCCTTTCCTCTCCCTGTCTGATCTTCACATCCTAGTCTCCAGCCCCACCTATTCTTCCTTAATTGTCTATTGTATTTCCCTTTCCTAGGGCGATCCATCTCTCAGCCCCAGTCCATTACTCTACACATAACCTCTGTGGTATTACAGACTGCAGCCTGCTTATTAAAGACTTAACATCCACATATAAATGAATACAAACCATGCTTGGAGGGGTCCGAGTTACCTCACTGAAGAAAACTTTTTTCTACCTACATGCAAATTGTAAATTTTATGATTTAATTTTTTAAATTTTAAATAGCTGTAATTTATCCATTTTGTAAATTTATCACATTTTTCTTTATTTTTATCCTCTGACATACATCTAAGCTGTTTATAAATATAGCAGCAATAAACAGGACTAAACAAATGTCTGTGCAGTAGCACGTACACTTCTTTGTGCATATACCAAAGAGCTGCATAGCTGAATCTTGAGGTAAATCGATGCCCAGTTTTCTGAGGAAGTATTATACTAATTTCCATAGTGACTGGCTGTACAAGGAGGGATGATAATTTTAATCAGTTACCTTGTTAAGAGTTTCAACAGTCTGTCTTGTAAATTCATCAGGCTGACCTAGGAGCAGGCTGGACGGTGTCGGACATCAATGTTGAAATATTTTTACTTACTTTTTTTTTTGCTTGGTTAAATTTTGGGAGAATATTTTCTAAATGTGTATGGAGCATCTGATTTGTTTTTTTGCTTCAGGCTGAAATGTGACCTGGTATCATTCTGAAGATGAGTATTGTTTTTTAAATGAACACTCTGACTTCCAGATAGGTTGGTTCAAGTGTATAAGCTGAAAAACAGAGCTAAGTTTGGGAATCAAGTAGTTTGACACAAGTCTCTTTTCCTGGACATTCATCATCCTACAGAGGAAGACCTGCAGATTTGTTGCTGCAAACAGAAGCATCTTCCTTATATCAGCAGTTCTATGAGACGCACTGCACATCCTCAAAATAATTTTAGTTGTTATGGGGATGCTCTCAAAAAAAAGGCTTGGTTTTGATTTTCCTCCAACCAGCAGGTTGTTCTGTTGCTGACAACTTGAACCATCTCATGTTAATTCAAAGATTTTCTGATCATTATGATTAAGGGTTCCAAGCATACTTTCTGATTTACATACAGTATCATGGATGAGAGAGCAAAGCTAAGACAATTCCTTTCTACTCTGG
This sequence comes from Sigmodon hispidus, assembly GCA_004025045.1. Lineage (NCBI taxonomy): Eukaryota > Metazoa > Chordata > Mammalia > Rodentia > Cricetidae > Sigmodon > Sigmodon hispidus. Next base: position 103,082 of record PVIH01000123.1, read on the forward strand.
TCATTGCAAGTATTTTATGTATAAGAAAAAAAATCATTCTTCTCAGAAATACATTCTGGGATTCAGCACTGAAAGAAAGTCCCAATAAAAAGACTGTTAAAATGCTGAACCCAGAAAAAATTTGGCATAAATAAGACATGAAGTTACCTGACATGAGATATTACATTTATTCCATTGTTGGTGAGGACAAGCCTGGGCTTCTATTGTCACAGGTGAAAAGTGTCTTGGAATTCTGCCCTGGTGCTTGTTAGATAAGGGGCTGCCTCAGTCGGAATAACCTGAATGAGATTTATACACATCACTGAAATGGACTCGTACTACAGTCTGCCCTTGCTCTCCAGGATTAACAGTGCTAGGGCAGCAAGAGAGACAGCTTTGACTGTGTAGCAGAAAACAGAATTTCTGAATCTTCCCTTTGACCATTCACACTAAAGTTAAGTCCTGAGAAGGAGACTTATTTCATTTGTGGTAGATTTCTATTTAAAAAAAAAAAACATTTAAAATAATTTTGTGGGGACATAGTTCAGAGAGCGGGGGTGGTGGGAATGAGTAATGACGTGAGATGATCTGAGAGGAGTTGGAGGAAAGAAAAACTATTTCATCTCAAAATATATATAATTAACTTATTCTTTATTTTTATTTTATCACCTGCAAATTTTATGAATCATTGATCTAAATAGAGTTATGAATATTAAATAGTAAATCATTTATATAATACATTATTTAACACATTGAATATGGTAAATCTTGAAAATTAATTTAATACCTAAATAGTCATATAGTGAATATGTGTTTCTTAAACTATTTTCTTTTTTTCATTTTTATAGAATAAAATCTCATTTTGTATCCATATATACCCTTGTTCAAACTCCCTTCCCCCTCCCGACCCCTTCCTGTCACGCTCTCTTCTCCCCATCCTCCCACAGAAAGGACAAGAGTTCCCAAGGTGTCTTAGTTCAGCGTCCACTCAAGGAAAGTTTGATTTCCTCATCCTAATATAAAGACTGGGTTATGTGTTGTCTAGAGGGAATGGTCTCCAAGGTACCAGTTCATGGTGCTTCAGATGTCAAGTGGTTGTGGTTTGCATCTTGGGTATTCTTTGCTTTTTGTTTAAAGTGTACTAATGAGTGAGTATATCCCCTTCTTATCTTTCTGGGCTTGTGATACCTTGCTCAAGAGGATATGCTCCATATCCATCCATTTGCCTGTGAATTTTAAGATATCATTTTTTTCTTACTGTTGAATAGTACTCCATTATGTAGATATACCACAGTTTGCTAATCCATTCTTCAGTTGAGGGACATCTAGGTTGTTTCCAGGTTCTTGCTATTATGAATAATGCTGCTATGAACATATTTGAGCTAATGCATTTGTGGTTAGAACTTGTGTCTTTAGGGTATATAACCAATAGTGGTATTGCTGAATTCTTGAGGAGACTGATTCCCAGTTTCCTGAGCAGCCACCATGCTGCATTCCAGAGTGGCTGAACAAGTTTACACGCCCACCAACAATGGAGGAGTGCTCCCCTTGCTCCACATCCTCTCCAGCATAGGCTGTCATCTGTGATTTTAATCTTAGCCATTCTGACAGGTGTAAGGTGGTATCTCAAAGTTGTTTTTATTTGCATTTCTCTGATGGCTAAAGATATTGACCACTTTTTCAAGTGCCTTTCAGCCATTTGTAATTCTTCTGCTAAAATTTCCCCTTTTAGTCCTGAACCCCATTTTTTAATTGGATTATTTAGGGTTTGGGGCTCTAGTTTCTTGAGTTCTCTATGTATTTTAAAGATCAGTCCCCTGTCACTGGTAGGTTTGGGGAAAATCTTTTCCCATTCTGTAGGCTATCATTTTGTTTTATTGACTGTGTCCTTGGCCTTACAGAAGCTTCTTAGTTTCAGAAGGTCCCACTTATTGATTGTTGTTCTTAGTGTTTGTGCTACTGATGTTGTATTTAGGAAGTGATCACCTGTGCCAATTCATTGAAGAGTATTTCCCACTTTCTTTTCTATCAAGTTCAGTGTATCTGGGTTTATGTTGAGGTCTTTGATTCACTTGGATTTGAGTTTTGTGCAGGGTGATAGGTTTGGATCTATTTGCATTTTTCTACACACAACCATCCAGTTATGTCAACACCATTTGTTGAAGATACTATCTTCTTTCCATTGAATATTGTTGGCCTCTTTGTCAAAAATCAGGTGTTTGTGGGTGTGTGGGTTAATGTCAGTGTCTTCAGATTGATTCTATTGATCCACGAGTCTGTTTTTATGCCAGTACCAGGCTGTTTTTATTACTGTAGCTCTATACCATAACTTGAAGTCTGGGATAGTGATGCCTCCTGAGGTTCTTTTGTTGACCAAAGTTGTTTTGACAATCCTGGCTTTCCTGTTATTCCAAATGAAATTGAATATTTTTCTTTCAAGGTCTGAAAAAAATGTGTTGAGATTTTGATGAGAAGTGCATTGAATCCTTAGATTGCTTTTTGGTAAGATTGTCATTTTTACTATGTTGATCCTATCTATCCAGGAACATGGGAGATCTTTCCTTTTTCTGACATCCTCTTCAATTTCTTTCTTCGGTGATGTAAAGGTTTTGTCAAACATATCTGTTATTTCTTTGGTTATAGTTACAACAATGTATTTAATATTTGCAGCTATTATATAGGGTGATGCATCTCTTATTTATTTTCCAGCCTGTTTGTCTTTAGTGTATAGGAGGGTTACTGATTTTTTTTAAAAATTAATCCTGTATTCTATTATATTGCTGAAGATGTTTATCAGCTATAGAAATTCACTAGTAGAATTTTGTGCGTCACTTATGTATACAATCATATCATAGACAAATAGAGACAGTTTCACTTCTTCTTTTCCAATTTGTATCCCCTTAATCTCCTTTTTTTTCTCTTATTGCTTTATCTAAAACTTTGAGAAGTATATTGAATAGATAAGAGGAGAGTGGGCAGCCTTATCTAGTTCCTGATTTTAGTGGGATTGCTTTGAGTTTTTCTCCATTTAGTTTGCTGTTGGCCGTCGGCTTCTTGTCAATCGCCTTCATTGTACTTTAGGTATTTTCCCTGTATTCCTGATCTCTCCATGACTTTTTCCAGAAAGGCATGTTGGATTTTTCCAAAGGCTTTTTCAGCATTTATTATATGGGTTTTTTTCCTTCAATTTGTTTATATGATAGATGTCATTTATAGTTTTTTGTGTGTTGAACCATGCCTGCATTTCTGGGATGAAGCCTACTTGATTATGTTGGATGACATTTTTTTATATGCTGTTGTATTTGTTTTCCAGAATTTTGTTGAGATATTTTTCATCAATATTCATGAGGAAAATTGGTCTGCAATTTTCTTTCTTTGTTGCATCTTTGAGTGGCTTGGGCATTAGGGTTACTGTGGCCCCATAAAAAGTGTTTGGCAATATTCCTTCATTTTCTACCATGTGGAAGACTTTTAGGAGTATTGCTGTTGGTTCTTCTTTGAATGTCTGGTAGAATTTCACAGTGAAACCATCTGGCCCTGTTTTTTTTTTTTTTTTTTTTTTTTTTTAGAGACATTTAATAACAGCTTCAATTTCCTTTGGGGTTATAGGTCTGTTTAGGTCTTTAATCTGATCTTGTTTTAATTTTGGTAATTGGTACCTGTCCAGAAAGCTGTCTATTTCTTTTAGGTTTTCCCTTTTAGTAGAGTATAAATTTGCAAAGTATGACCTGACAAATCTCTGGATTTCCTGGCTGTCTGTTGTTATCTTCTTTTTCATTTCTGATTCTGTTAATTTGGATACTCTCTCTCTCTCTCTGCCTTTTGGTTAGTTTGGTTAAGGTTTTGTCTATCTTGTTGACTTTCTCAAGGAGCCAACTCTTTGATTCACTGATTCTTTGTATTGTTCTCTTCATTTCTATTGTACTGATTTCAGCTCTAAGTTTGATTATTTCCTGCTGTCTACTCCTTCTAGGTGAGTTTGCTTCTAATTCTCCTAAAGCCTTAAGCTGAATTGTTAGGTCTCTTGTGTGAGATTTCTCTTAGTTCTTCATATAGGCATCTAGTGCTGTGAATTTTCCCCTTAACACTGCTTTCATTGTGTTTCATAAGTTTGGGTATGTCGTGGATTCATTTTCATTAAATTCTAGGATGCTTTTCATTTATTTTTCAATATTTCTATTATTTTGTGTACATTAGTGTTTTGTCTGCATGTCTGTGAGGGTGCTAGATTTTGAAGTTATAGACAGGTGTTAGCTGCCATGTGGGTGCTGGGAATTGAACCTAGGTCCTCTAGATGAACAGTCAGTGCTCTTAACCACTGAGCCATCTCTCCAGTCCCCAAAACAGTGTAGCCCAGGCTGGCCTCAAATTCATTATTCTTCTGCGTATGTGGCCTCCAGCAAACGCTACTGGCGAGAGCCACCACAACCAGCATGATTTCTTTCTTAACTTCTTCCTTGACTCAGATGTTATTAAATGTAGAGATGTTCAGTTTCCATGAGTTTGAAGGCTTTCTGTGATTTTTGTTGTTATTGAATTCTAACTTTAGGCCATGGTGTTCTGATATGATACAAGAGGCTATTCCCATTTTTTGTATCTATTGATATTTACTTTATGACCAAGTATGTAGTCGATTTTAGAGAAAGTTCTATTGGATGCTGAGAAATATATATATATTCCTTTGTGTTTGGGTAAAAGTTCTATAAATATTTATTAAGTCCATTTGCATCATAACGTCTGTTAAGACCTCTTTTTTCTCTGTTGAGTCTATTTCTGGTTGACCTATCCAAATGTGAAAGTGGGTTATTGAGGTCTCCCACTATTAGAATGTGACATATGATGTGGAGTTTAAGCTTTAGCAATGTTTCTTTTATGTATGTAGGTGCCCTTATATTAGGGGCAAAATATTCAGGATTGAGATTTCATCTTGACCAATTTTTCTGAGATGAATAAGTAATGTCGATCCTGGTCTCTTTTGATTGATTTTAGTTTGAAGTCTAATTTGTTAGATATTAGAATGGCAACATCAGCTTGTTTCTTAGGGCCATTTGATTGGAAAATCTTTTCCAAACCCTTTACTCTGGACCTGTGTCTGTTTTTGAAGTTGAGTTGTGTTTCTTGAATGCAGCAGAAGGATGGCTTCTGTTATTCTACTCATTTTGTTAGGGTGGATCTTTTTATAGGTGAAATATGTCCATTGATATTAAGAGATTTAAAGACCACTGATTGTTATTTCCTGTTATTTTTGGTGGCATCTTGTGTGCATTTCCTTTCTTTGAGCTTTTCTTTTGTAGTATTATCAATTGCTTGTTGTTTCCTGGGTGTATCTGGGATCCTTAGGTTGGAGTTCTCCCTCTAGTGCTTTCTGTAGTGCCGTATTTGTAGATATGTATTATTTAAATCTGATTTTTGTTGGAAAAATCTTGCTTACTTTATCTATGGTGATTGATAGTTTTGCTGGGTATAGTAGTCTGGGTTGACAGCCATTCTCTTTTAATGTCTATATAACTTTTGAACAGGACCTTCTTGTTTTCATTGTTTACATTAAATAGTCTGGTGTTACTCTGATGAACCTGCCTTTATACTTAAGTGGTCTTTTTTCTTTTGTATCTCTTAAATTTTTTATTTGTTCTGTATGTTTTGTGGCTTGATTATTATGTAGTGAGCAGACTTAGGGGGGGTTCTAATCTATTTCTTGTATCTTTATAGGCATTTCCTTCTTTAGATTGGGAAAGTTTTCTCCTATGATTTTATTGAATACATTATCTATACCTTTGAGCTAGTATTCTTCTCCTTCTTCTATTCCTATTATTCTCAGGTTTGGTCTTTTCATGGTGTCCCTAATTTCCTGAACATTTTGTTTTATGGCTTTTCTAGTTTTAGTGTTTTCTTTCACTGATATTTCTATTTCCACTATTGAGTCTTCCACTCCAGAGATTCTCTCTTCCATCTCTTGGATTCTGTTGGTTATGCTTGTATCTGTAGTTTCAGTTTTCTTCTTTAGATTTTCTTTTTCCACCTTTGCCTTATTTTGAGCCTTCTTAATTGCTTCTATTTCAATTTTTAGTTCCTGAAAAGTTTCTTTCATTTTCTGGTTTTCCTTTTCTTGATTTTCTTTCAAGGATTTATTCATTTCATCCAATTTTTCTGTTTGTATTTTCTTTAAGGAAATTTTTCATATCCCTTTTCAATGATTCTATAATCTTTATAAAGGTGTTTTTTATTTTGTTTACTTCTGTTTCTTTTTCATTGTTCTGTTAGGTATGTCTTGGCAATGTAGAATCACCAGCTTTTTCTAGAGTTGCCTTGTTGTTCTTTATATTGTTATATGTATTCTTACACTGGACTCTGCCCATTACTTCCTTGGTTCACTCTTAGTCATTTTTGGCTAGAGGGGTTGTGTGTCTTCTGTCTGCTCTGGACACAGGGTCTGCAGAATCTCTGTCTCTGCTCTGGACTTTGGTCATCGGTTCCAAGGCATCAGTCTATGATGACGCAGCTTGCCCTGTTGGTAGGGCCTGGCCTTGGGAAGTCCCTCCTGCTCTTTGTCTCTAGGGATCATTGGGGAAGGTTTCTTCCAGCTTTAGTCTATGGCTTGACTACACGTGAGAACATGAGGTCAGAGCCGGGGTTGTGTATCTAGCCCAGGAGAGAAATTCTTCAGGTGGCCCATGAGGTGGAAACAGCTCACCTCCGACTATGCTCTGGACACAGTTTAGTGATTTGTACATATCAAAATATATTACGTGCAAATTTTTTAATAAATAAAATGTATAAAACAAACCAGAGGTTTGATAGTGTTACTACAAAATGAGATGCTTTATAGAAAAACAAAACCACAAACAATCAAAACTCTCCTAGAATCGGATATTGGCCCTTTGTGTCCTGTTTCAAATACATGGAAATGCCACAAATGAGAGAAGGTAGGGTCTTTTCTGGAAAGCTGAAATTCAACCCACTTTGTGTGTGTTTACAATCTATAGGGAACCTCTCTTGCATGCTCTCACTTGAGAACAATTTAGCTCTAGCCTGTACTCCTAGCGACTGAGACATTTTCAAGTCCCTTTATGATCTGTGCAGAAATGATCTCTTCTTCTGAGCCATCAAATGCAATGTATGGGTTCAATGGCTGCCTTCCAGTGAGCTGGAAAACTCTCATGATTTGGCATACTATCTTTCCCTAGGCCCTTCAGTAATGGCATTTCACTTAATACAATATGTCCCTAACTGAGTTTTAGTGATTTCAAATGAATTTAGTCTCCTTATCAATAGCCACTACTTGATAGTGTATTTGGTCTTCAGTGTGCAGTGCCAATAAATCTCACAAGAGTATGCCACCCTCCACCCGACTCCACCAATTGCCTGGCTTCTTGAAACAAAGGCAAACAAGGGCAGCAGAAAAGGAGACTCCTAAAACAACTGTAAATATCAATAAATTTGGGAAGATGACAAGGGTATACTTAGATGGAAATGGCCATGTTCCTAGATGTTAGCACACTAGCACACTAGGAAGCCTGAGCTGGAGGTTTGAGGCCTGGAAAGGGTGTTTCAAGTCATCAGTCTGGAAAGATGATTGATGAACTCAGGACTGGAACTCCAGGAGTTCTGTTACAAACACAAGGACACATACTAGAAAGAAACAATCGGAGTCTAGATATAAACCACAAGTTGCAACTGTCAAAAATGTTCCCCAAACTGGAACACATAGGCTGTTCTGTTCAGTTTTCATTCTTTTTCATCATATTTTAGAAGCCTCCTCCCACCCAACCCTCTGAGTTGATTATATATTTGCAAACAGTTGTAAGAAAAAACACCACAAAATCATTTATGGAACTAGGAAGGTGTCTCAGTGGGTAAATCCTGGGATACACACATGACAACCTGAGTTCTGATCACCAGAAACTGTGAGAAGGGCAAGTCTGGCTACCAACTATGATCCCAGCACTTGGAAGGTAAATTGTGGATCTCCTGGCAAGCTGGCTAGTTTGACTAGCCTAGCCAGAAGGTATTGAACATCAACTTCTAGGCCTCCACAGCACATGCACACACATGTAGTCCCACCAGTGAACATGCATGGATATACAGTGTACATATGCCAATCTCTCACACATACATACTGGAAAAGGAAGTATTGTAAACTCCATGCACTTCTCACCCAGTTTGCCCTAGTGATAGCATTTTTAAATCTATCACAGTATGAAAAAAGGGATTTTAATATTAATTTGAACAAGAGATAAATTTCCTATCAATACATGTATCACTTATCTTTTTCCAACATTTTTACCTCTTCTTGGTTCCTAAAAATTATTATCCTTCCCCTCATCTTTTTTTCTCCTGAAATCATAAGGTTTATCTTTTTTAGTCAGTTTGAGACTCTGATGGTTTGTTCATGTTGTAGTACAGGTCACCAGTCTTTTCCATTTTATTGCTACCTAGTATTCCATGATATGACATATTTAGTCCCTCATCTAATAAACAGCAGCAAAAGCATGTCTAATGTAGGACTAAAACAAATAAAAGTACAGTAAACATTGTGAAAATTGTGTACAGATTCTGTATGAGCATGCCTGTACCTGTATGGGACAAAGTACAAGAGTATAATTGCTGAGTTACATGGTGTTTAAGAAACTGCCAACTACATTTCATGATGATGCTGCCCTTCTACAATTCCACCATGGATATGACAGTGGGTGCTGCAGGTTCTCTTCATTATTTTCTATGCCCACTATTGTCATGTTTTAAAATTGTATTATTACTGTGTGTATGAGTATATGCATCCATGATGTACTTATCATAACACAATAAAGAAAGCTAGAGGTGAAGTTGATTTTTTTCCTATGCTTATGTGAGCTTAGGGAATGGAACTCAGGTTGTTGGTCTGAAGTGAAGTGCCTTTACCAGCTGAGAAATATCCCTGGGACTGTTTGTATGGCTTGTGGAAATATCTCACTGTACTTCAACTTGCATTGTTTCATATGCTTATCCTTTTTTTCAACCTGTTTCGTGAGATTACACTTTTTATTTTAATATTAAGTTTTTAACAGTCTTCTGCAGTATGTAGCTTCTAGATGTAGCTCTCAAGTCTGGATCTGACCACAACTGCTTAGCTCTACCTAGACCTAAGGTTCAGACTGGCAGTTCCAAAGTCCCCAAAAACACACACACACAAGTTTATATTAATTACATGCTGTTTGGCCTATGGCTTGGGAATATTGCTTACTAGCTCTTACAACTGAACCTATTTCTATTAAACTATATCTTGTCACATGGCTAGTGACTTTATCTATCTTGCATTAGACCTTAGTCTCTTGGGCATCAGCTTACATCTCTCTCTGACTCTGCCCTCCTTCCCCTTTATCTATGCTCAAATTCTACACCTGCTTCTAAGATCTATTTGCTATAAGCCAAAATAGTTCCTTTATTATTCAATGATAATTCACCATGTGCAGATGTGCAGAAAGACATTATACACCAGTCTTCAATTGTAGAAAATTGTCATTTAAAGTGAAGTATTTTGCAGATGAGTTATGACCAGCTCCTACCAATTTTTCACCTTGATAGATTGCACCCTTGAACTGGGAACCAAAAGAAATCCTTCACCTAGGTTGCTCCACGAGTATTTTGTTGGAAGAACAAGAACAATGACTGAGACAAGAAATTGGTACCAGGAGCAAGGTTGTTTCTATTATAAACATGATTTTATGAGTCTTACTTTAAGAGACAGAATTTGGAGTATTGCTAATTTACTTTGGTTTTAAAGGGGAATGACCTAAAAAAAAGTCACCTAGTTAAGAAGTCCTTCATACACCATCCTTACAGTTAGTATCCTCCATTTATAAGAACTGTTGAAGGAAATGAATATGTTTGAGGAGACATAGTTTCAAAAAGAAACATTATTTTCCAACAAAAAGGATTAAAAAGGGTTCAAAGAATAAAAGTTAAAGGCAATGTCAATGACATAGCAGCAACACAGAAAAAAACAATATGATACTTCTATTTGGGTACTTTACAAGTGACTTCAGACTCACTGGAAGAAGAAAATCCTGATTCAGTGGCCTGCTTTCCTTAGACTATACATTTATAGTTTCAGCCTACTAACTAAATGCTAGAGTTTAATTATTTATAAGAATAACTTGCTAATTATTAGATTTGCTCTTTGTTTGTATTGGTTTATTTGTTTCTTTTTTAGAATTAACTGAGTTGGGATGGTATTCCAAAGTGGGGCATGTACACCCCATTAATCCTGAAAAAATCTAAAAAGGGTTCTAGAGCACAGAAACAAAGCCAAGGCAGCTTCTGAGGTGGGTCTATCAAGTAGGCCCTGGTACAGAGACTGAGTGGCTTCCAGGCTTGAATTACAAAATGGTGAATTTGCTGCATGCAGCCTGAGCTGCAACATGTGTTTCTACATTCTGACAGAAACCTAGGTATAAACAGGAGCATCTCATGACAGATTTAAGGTTACTGCTCTTACAGGAAAAAGGGAACAAAGTCACAGAAGGCTTCCTAATAGCAGCATTTTTGTGGGTCAGCTGTTTGCTAGTGGCAAGCAGAGGAGCAGATCCTTTAAGTGAGATTTTCTGACTTATCCTTAGTGGCTCTATTAAGAGCCCCTGTTGCCAAACAGTTAATAGAGTTCTTCAGCAGTGGGTAGCTGTGTGCTACTTGGTGACAGTGTGGATCCTAAAATTCCCCAGAGTTGAGATGGTAAACATGGTTCTGCCAATATCTCTACTGTGAAGGTAAGTTCTCACACATCAGGAACTAAGTGGAGTTGGGTTGAGTCAGCTGCCATTGCCCAGGCTTTAATCTTAGGCACTCCTTGGCAGATTAAAAGTATGATCAGAAACAGAAAAATATAAGAGATATATAGTAAAAAATAGATTTTTTAAAAAAACACTAAATGATATGGTTTATAGTGTGTTTAAAATTTTACATACACTTGAGAGAAAAAAAGAAAAAGGTAAAGTCTTTTATAAAGAAATAATACACATATATGTATATATATACTCACACACATATACACACATAAAAATATAACATGTTAAGATGGAAAACATACAAAGTCTGCATTATGTCTATTGTTGTATTTTCTTTTAGTTTTTTAACTGGTAATGAGCTAACTACAAAAAGACATTTGATTGTAAAGGCTGCTATGTTATACCAACATCTATATTTTAAAGGTATCTTGACTTTGAAATTTGGGTCTAAGGATATGTTTATTTGAAAAAGAGGTCCTGCTTTTATTTCCACAGAAGATAGGAACCTGTGGATTGCTTCCAGGCTAATATGGCTTAATAAAATAAAAAAAAAAAAACCTGAAAAATCTCTCATGGGAAAAGATGAGATCAGCTTCAGAGCTGCTAACTAAAATGATCCAGGCTTAGGACTCCCATAAAATTGCTAGTGCCCCCAATAAGCAGGAAGTAGTTTATTAAAAGCTATTTCTAAATTCCCAAAATACTATTGATAAATATGTGCTTTCATTATAAATGGCTAATGGTCATAGTCAATGTCTTTCAAGGAAAAAAAGGAGGGATATGATATAGAAATGATAAAAAGATAAATTATTAAATCTACATTGATTCAAAACCTCCTATTAATCTCAAAATACTTTTCATTGGCATGAATTTTGATTTATTTATACAAAGTTGAGGTTAATTTTATTACACTGTATGTGTATCTCTAGTTTTGTTTAAGATATTATGTTTATGCAATTCCTTTAAAATTGTAATGCATATTAAGAAATATAGATAAATAGTTAATCATCTATGATAATCAAATTTATAGTCATGTTAGTTATGTTTTTTAGATATACAATAATATATTTCCATTAGATTGGTAATCTTCAAATACTTCAAAGACCTATAGAATAAAACATTTAAAATATTTTAAGAACTTAGACTTTACAGTGAGATAGGTATGCTCCTGGCAGTACAAATATACTTCAAGAGAATGATGACCACTGAAGAAATTCCACATGGAGTTTACATACTTTGTGGTAAAGGTTGGCTACTATACAAGACATTTTTTTTTCCTCAACTGCCTGAGAGTATGTTATATAAGCTGGACATGCAGGAACCATAGGAAAGTGACCTCTGAATTTTGGCACATCAAGCCAAGATAGTCCTTCAGGTTCCTGCTTCTCAGAGAAGACTGCCATACATGCTACAGAACATAACGAGAAGTGACTGACAAACTTTGGCAAATGGATAGTAAGTAATAGTCCTTCAAATTCCTTGCATTAAAAAAAAAGTTTGCCAGAGACACTAAGCCTGTGAAAATGGATGCCCTGACATCACAAAGCAACTTGGTATGACTGTCCAGGCAACCATATGTCATCTCTGTCATTTCTAGAATTTGAAAGTTGCTTGCATGTCTTGTTTACTCAGGTAACATTATATCCTTCTGTGATCTTTGATATACTTGAAGATCAGATAATTATAGTTTTCCTTAGTTATAATAAAAGATAAATTAGATGTGAAACTTTGGAATCACTGAATAAATTCCTGGTGCATAGCACCCACATGGTAAATATTCTAGTCCAATAACCCAACATGGCACCAGCAGAACATGCCACATATAGAGGGCATGCTCCTATGTATGGCTATGTAAATTCATGCCCACCTGTTCTTCTCTAAGGTGATGCCACATGAAAGGTCATTATTTTTTATCTTTTGCTTCTCTTCCCTTGTACCCACCTGACAACTTTCCTGAATAAACTCTAGTGTGGCAGCTGGTAGCATGTGTCTATTCTCACATATGAAACCAACACTCACAAGGATAAGGCAGATTATAGAATATTTTCTTAAGAAAAATAGACTAGATATTGTAACTGTAATTCTTGCTTGATAGCTGTTTTGTTATATGTAACTTTGCTATGTTGAAATTAGAATCTTCCTTTTTAATTAAACAGAAAAGGGAAAGTAATGTGGGATGGCTTTCTGTGCATTGCGAATTATCATTGGATAATAAAGGAATTTTATTGGCCTATGGTGAGCCAGCTTATAATCAGTAGGAAATCCAAGCATAGATAAAGGGGAAGGAGGGCAGAGTCAAGAAAGACATAATCCAGTTGCCCAAGAAGCAATATGTAATGGAGTACAGGTAAGATGCTTTTCATGTGGCAAAGCATAGATTAGTAGAAATGGATTGAGTTAGGATACAAGAGCTAGCTAGGAATATGCCTGAGCCATAGGCTAAACAGCATGTAATTAATACAAGCCTTCATGTGATTATTTGGGACTGCTGGTCCAGATCTCTTGGGCTAGTATGGCCAGAAACATCTGACTATAGTCAATACTTTCAGTTAATGTAAAGGTGGGAGATCAGACAATCAGGACTGGTTCCAGAAAGGCTCTATTCTTTTGTCTAAAGCGTTTGTGATCTAAAGAGAGCACAGAGTTTAGATAAACTGTACCACTGCACATGTCTGTCATTGGTCCATCCTTAGAATTAGATTTATTTATCTAATCCTCATTGCTCATATTTCTTATGTGTGACTGAAGATACTAACTATAGTTTCCTTGACACCCACACTTAACTGTCATATGCAATCTTTTGGTTCTTCCCTAAACTCTCAGCTTTACATATTCTCCATCTCATATTCATGGATACATTGCCTATCCTGAGAACTGTATCTTTGCCTCTTCTCTGCCACTCTTTCAATATTTTCTTTTAATTACTCTGCATTTTAATATGCTCACTTTTCTGCTTTCAAACCCCAAACCAGATCACATGATAGGATTCTATTCCACCTCTTTTATATTTCCTCCTTTATTCTTTATTACATGTGACCCAAAACAAACTAATTTGACACCTTATATATTTTCAAGATGCAAATACTCATTATACTTTTATAAATATTTTACATGTTTATATAGGATATTTTATTTTATGCCTTGTTGTAGTTAATACTTTTTTTCTCTTAACTATATATCCTGTTTACCTCCATATTGTATTATGATCAGTCTTTCCTTCCTTCTATTATTCCTTATTTCCTTCCTTCCCTTATTTAGGTTTTTTGAGACAAGGTCTTACTCTTTAGTCAGGTAACAATGTCAAACTCACTGTGTATATCAGACTGGTCTTGAATTAAAAGCAATCTCTCTGCCTCAGTCTTCTAAAAGCTGGGATTCAGGCATTATCCATTGGTCAGCCTAATAGAGCTTTTTAGGGATTGCATAGTAATTCCTTCTCTTGTTTTAACCCTATTTTATCTGACCATTCTTCTGTGAACCTGACTTTGTTTCCATTTCACCATTCCTAAAAATATAGCTGTAACTGATGGCATATGCCACTTTGGGTCTGAGAGGTTCATTTGACAATGGCTGAGCTTACTCATTTTTCTCCTTTTACTTTGATGAATCCCAGTGCTCTGTTTTCTCATTTAATCTGTGCCTTAGAGCTTTTGCTCGTCAATCCACCCAAGATGCGTCTTTTTCAAACTTTCAGCTACTTTCTATGTATCTCATTTTAAAATTATACTGACAGTGTTAGAATTGAGAAGAATAGAAAGTTACACCTGAATATACCTTGCCACAGTGAGCACTTGGTTAAAAGGAAACTGGGAAGCCTTAGAAGCTACTTTGGAATAATAGTGTCTCTACATTTTCACAATTTTCCTCCCTTAATCACAGGGAAGGGTTTTTTCCTAAAGTCTGCTTCTCTAATAAAAGGAGACCTTCTAAAAGAAAGTTAACATTTTAAAATGATGAGAGTTTGTGACTAAATTAATTTGTCAGGTAGACACATTCTTAGTCCACTTCAGAAACATAGTGAAGCCTGGTGGAAAAGAACATCATCTGATTCTGATCAATTTTATAATCTAAAGCACTCTACTCATATTTGCCATTTGTGAATAGATGTCTGATTTCTATCACTTTTACATGACCAGACTCATTTAAATTTCCAGGATAGCCAAGTCTACATAGAGAAAGCCTATGTTTCTCAAATACATACTTTGGTTTCTCAAAAACCAAAATAAATACTAATGAATGGTATACTAGAGATGAAGTTGTTATATAAATATCAATGCTACACACAGAGTAGGCTTTGCAGACTGTAACTTTTTGATATACTGTTCTTCAGAAGGTAGCATGAATAAAGCAAACTTGCCTGAGGATACAGGTCAGATGTGCTGTAGAAGGTTTCCAGGGCCCATTTGGCCCAGAGGTTGGAACCTGGCCCGTGGCGGCTTTTGTACCCCAAAGAACTGAATCAGACACTTATATTAACTTTATACTGTCTGGCTCATGTCTCAAGCACATTACTAGCTAGCTCTTTCATCTTAATTCAACCCATTTCTAGTAATCTACCCATCACGTGGCCCAGTCAGTGGCTCACCTGTATTTCTTACATGTCTCTTCTTCTGGGGTCAGATGGAGACTGGCTAACTCCACCCTCCTTCTACCTGTCTGTACTCTGATTCTCCATCCGCTTACGCTGTGCTCCACATAGACCAAAACTTTATTTACAGCATATAGAGAACATTCCACCACACAGATGAGGTGAACTCATGTAGCATACATAAGTTCTGAGTTTCCAGCATCATTTAGAACAGTTGTATAGTATATGCTTATAATACCAGAATTTGGGTTGTGGAGGCAGAGAAATTATAAGGTTCAGATCATTCTCCATAACATAGTGAGTTTGAGGTCAGCTGAAATATAGAAAACTGTGTCTCATGAAATGGAAAGAAGAAAAAAAAGAAAGAAGGAAGGAGGGATTATAAAGCAATATGAACAAATAAGAGATCAATATAAAATTCCCACCAAAATTACAGTGACATTTTTCACAGAACTGGAAAAATGTGCCAAAATTTATGTGAAAGCACAAACAATCAGAGTCAGTGAAAGTGATTCTAAGTAGAAATAATACTATCAAAGTCATTGCATTGTATGACCTGAGGTAAACTACACAGCCATAGGGACAAAGACATCTAGATCAATGGAAGGTAATAGAAGATTCCAAGTAAACTGACACAGCTATGGAAAACTAATTTTGAAAAGGGTGTCAAAATGCACTGGAAAATGTCTTTAAGGATGTGGCATGGGAAGGCCACAACATACATGAGATGTGTATAAGATATAAAACAGGAAGGGGAAGGGCAGAGAGTGGAGGATACAGTGTAGGGGGAGGGCAGACAGAAGGATGGGAAAGAAGAAAGAAGGTCACATTCTAAGAGAACATGTGTGTTTTCATATTATTATATTGTGTTATATATTTTAAATTGAAAATAAGAAATTTAAATCATGGTCAGAGAACTCTAGCCATTTTATAGTTATCTCTGATGACACCCACCAGTAGGTCTGAGTTAGAACAGAAATTCAGTCTGGGAAAATAAACTTTGGCTTTCAATATATTAGGCATTGGTTAGTATTACAAAATGGACAGTTTGAGCATAGAAAACCTTCCACCAGGAACAAACTTCTCAGCTGTGTGGTTAGCAACAGCTTCCTTTCTGTTGCTAGATATTAGATAGATTAAGTGCTGTTAGCAGTAATGAACTGAAATCACATGTCTCCATACACAAAAGTATGGATGTGTGTTTGCATGAGCCTGCATGACAGTGTGTGTATATACAACTGCTCTCACGAATGTGCATGTGTACCTCTGTGTGTGTGTTTGTAGAGTAATCAGCATATGGAAAAATGGAACATTTATAATGTTAAAACAATTAAGTTTTATATTTTTTGTTTGAAATTAGGTTTTAAACTAATGGTGGTACACAATTTTAATCTTAGTTCTTGGGAGGCAAAAGCAGGTGGATCTCTATGAGTTTGAGGCCAGCTTAGTTTATATAGCAAATTAGAAGTCATCCAATAACACACTGTAACACCTTGTATCAAAATAAAACAAACAAAACAAATAAAACTTTTACATGTGATTAAATTGTCTAAGCAATGAACATATTAAAAAGACAAATTTACACACTAGCATATATTGATTCATTGACTTTTAGTTGACTAGCTTTTAATTTGTCTCCAGAAAGTTCAAGCTGTATGTGATATCAAAGTACAGTTACCCCCCTATACAACAGTGCAAAGAAGCACTGATTTATATATTAGGTGCTTGATAAAAATATACTAAATCAGTTCTTACATAGGCCAGCTACAGTGAAGGGATACAACATGGCCACAATTTTAAAATGACAGTGTTTGGGAGCCAGTGGTAATTTGCTTGAGTTATGGCAGTAAGCAATAGATTTAGAGTATTATGAAAATATATGCTTTGTTAAGTGCTATGAATTATGCTGAATAATTCTGAGCATAACTTTTACTGAACTAATGAATCAGAGTGGAGCTTCTCACATTCTCCAGCATCAGTGTGTGGAAAATGTGTATGGAAACTCAGATGCAGGATGCCTTCAGTACCATTGGGGAGAAGATGATTGTCAGACCTGCTCAGTTTAATGGATAAAGAGCCTCAATTTGGCAGTTCACGACCATTTCTAATTTGGTAAAGAGCCTAAAAACATGATTTGGAAGAGTTAACCCACTGGGTTGGGCCTCGAGTGCTATTTAAAAAGAATGTGTAATCTGCCTCAGTGAAAAGTTAGGCCAAATGTGTAACTGCATAGGACGGGTAGAAGAGCTGCATCCTGCAGGGGTGCACCTTCCTCTCTGTTTCCTCTAATCCAGGAAATATAAAAGAGAATACCTTTTAAAAAACTGTTAATCCTTGCTTACTTTGGAAGAGGTGAAAAATAATATATCCACATACTAGTTGAAAGGGATAAGACTAATCATAAACAATTTTTAAAAAATAAAAGTGGAAATAAATTACCAATAAAAATGTCTCCAGCTCTATTATCAAATTAAATAATATAGACATTTATATACACTGTGAAATAGATATGAAAAATATGCACATTTATATGCAACCAGTTTTATTTTTTAAAAGAATATAACTTTTAATTTTTAAAATGAATAGTTTTTTTCTTCATCCTGCAGTATGTTTTGCCACATTCTAATCTTTTACTATTTATTTGATGCATTTTGGGCGCACAAATCACAGCAGGAAGCTGGGACTGTCCCTCTGGTACTTGATAGCATGCTGCTTTCGGGACACAGTGTCTCACTGAGTGGGGAGCTCACAGTGCTGGCCAGAGAGTCCCTGCCTCTGCACCATAATTTGGAGGCTATAGTCATTTATAGCTATGACCAGTTTTTTAAGTGAGTCATGATGATTTGAACTCATGATCTCATCCTTACAAGCAAGTGCTAGTATTGAGCCATCACCCCAGCCCTCAAGTTTCTAATATTTGCATTTGTTGTATCTGAAAGAAATAGTACACAATATACTACTATGACTTTCTTACAAATTCCATATCAGTAATTTGTAATCAACATATTGGGTCATTTCACTGTAGTAATACAACATACCCCACAAATCAAAGCCTCAATGATTGTTTTGTGGATCATCAAAACTTAATGGAACAATGAAATAGGTATTAACAATTGAAGTATATTTTAAAGCCATTCATATGTACAGGGGTTATGTTATGACAAGTGCTAAGCATTAAGCAGCAATTCTTCCACTATTAAAGAAATCTGTTACCTTGTATAGCATATGACTGTCATTTGAATGTCAATTTTTCTCACTTTTGTCTTTTTCATTATTATAATATTTAAGCATTCATGTACAAGATTTGGTAATGGAATTTGTCAGTACTCTCCTAACCTTTGTACATTCATCATCACTGAATAGCAGCAGGCATAAAATCCACTCAGTTACTGGTAACTTAAAGGTGGACTGTCAATGCAGAACAGTTTTCCACTTTTGGGAGGCACTGGGATTCATGTAAGGCTTTGTTGTTCTCTTGTGAGACTGGGTATTAGATACAAGATCTTGTCAATGCTGTGCAAATGTACCACCACTGAGCTATGTTCCCAGCCTGTATGTTAACTGTTATTTTGACACAGGGTCTCATTAAGTTGACTAGAGTAATATTGACACTCACTCTGTAGAGCTCAGCCAGATCTTACACTGAATATTGAAGGGAATAAAATTTGCCCAGCTTTCTCTTTGGTATGAGCTGTAATTCAAGTTTGAAGAACCCAAGACTCATAATATCCTAAGGACTAACGTCCAGTTGTGACACTTTTGAGGTGACCACACCTGTAGGAGGTGAGAATCAGCGGTAGCAAGGTCTCTCGGCAGATGGGTGTTCCTATAGACATACTGGAACTGGCCTTTTCCTTACTGTAACTTGTTTTTTATGTTGCTACTGTTTGGTTTAGTTTTGGCCTCAAGGCTTGCCGGCAGTAGTCCAGTTTTGTTCACTTTGGTCAGACTATCCAAACCCTCACAGGTCCAAAGCAACAGGTAAACACCTCTGAAACCGTGAGTTAAAGCGCACACTTCCTCATTGAAAGATATTTCTGTCTAGCATTTTGTCACCATGATAGAAAACTGCCCCACACAGTCTTTATTATTGATGGTATTTTCATAAGAAGGCTGTCTTTTAGATTAATAAAGTGCTTATTTCTGCTCCACAAACAGCTGCATAGTCCTATGTATTCTCTGCTATGTGCTAATCATTTCTTTTGAATTTTTAGTGAATGTAAGATTCATTTAAGGTGTATTGTTAATATCTAATCTTTCTTATCTCACACAGTGAACAGTAATTTCTTACTCTGTGCTCTGTGACCTCTCTTTTCATTAGTTAAATTATTATTTGAATAGGATTTGTTTTAAGAATGTTTTCTGGATCATAATCTATATGTCCTTTAATTTGGGCACAAACAAAACCCTGACTTTAAGTTTTGCTAGGGTCAACTTCAACACAGCTCTCCAGTACACTCTTAGTAGTGCTTTCCTGTTTTTACCTCGTAGGTATCAAAATATTTTATTGTTTTTTCCCAAATAAACAACTCATTAAAATTTCAAAGAACTAATCTTTAAGTATACTAAATTATCACTTTTGCAAAAATTTATACCCAATAAGAATAATGAAAATATCACTAGATCAGGTTTGTCATTCTGGTGCAGTAACCATGGCCACAATTATTTCCCCAGGCAAAAGTCACATCCATGTGCATTTCCTTCCATAGAACTTGTGCTACTCTGAAGTTATCATCTTTAATGATTATATTTAGGTGTCTAGTCTATTTATGTCTACTTGACACA
Organism: Sigmodon hispidus; assembly: GCA_004025045.1. Taxonomy (NCBI): domain Eukaryota; kingdom Metazoa; phylum Chordata; class Mammalia; order Rodentia; family Cricetidae; genus Sigmodon; species Sigmodon hispidus. The sequence goes on from PVIH01000123.1 coordinate 123,194, forward strand.
AGCTAGAGTCATCAAAGGGAGCCTCAATTAAGAAAATGCCTCCATAAGATCTGTACATTTTCTGTATACAAGCCTGCAGGACATTTTCTTAATTAGTGATTCATGGGGTGGGGGGAGAGCCCAGACCATGTGGGACTTCCTTGGGCTGCCTGGTGGTCTTGGGTTTTATAAGAAAACAGGCTGAACAAGCCATGAGGAGCAAGCCAGTGGGCAGCTCTCTTCCTTCGCCTCTGCATCAGCTCCTGCCTCCAGATTCCTGCCCTGCTTGAAGTCCTGTCCTACCTTCCACTGAAGATGAGCAGTAATATGGAAATAAAAGCTGTACAGACCCTTTCCTCCTTCATTTTGATCATCACAGCAATAGAACCCCAAACACTATTTTAGGTCCCATAAACAAAGCAAGATAATGACCTGAAATTGATTTGAGAAAATCTTCTTTAAATGTTAACTTCTGAATGTATACTCATACATATGTATAAATATAGGTGCTATAGATAGATATGTATACAGAATACATACATGCAAATACATCTTCTCTTTGGAAAACTAATTACCATTTTCCAGATGGTAATAGGCTCTATGAGGGATATTTCTATGTGTTTCCATATTTTATATGATTATTTTATTATTTAAACATAAATTGTTTTTCTTCTATTAAACTATTTTTCCTTATTATTGTATCTATAAGTAACAAAAATTGTGTTCTGTCATGAACTATATCTTTAATTCTTAGTGCTTTTCAAACTTTGTCTTGGCCATGGCATTCAGATATGGCTTGATAATCATGGCAATTATCATTTTTTCTTTCCGGATAAAATTTTAATAATTTAATTTGGTATGCACTTTTGTTTTGTTTTTAAATGAAAAGTTTATTGAAAAATCAGTGATAAACAATTTGGATAGAGGAATAGTCTGTCTCTGGTGCATTTTTTTCAGTTTCCTCTTTGCTTCTGGTTTCTGATTCTCAATGAACGACTTATACTCCCTTTCACTCTAGAACCACAGCTGACTTCCAAAAAACCTTACAACTGGATAGGTTGGTTACAAAATCAATTACTTCAGTAGGAGAGTTAGCAACTAGAGTTGCAAAGCAATGTTTTCTATACTAAAGCACTCTAAATAAAAGTTCAGTAGAAATAAATACTTACAGCAAATAAATATCACCAAAGAAATTCTGGTTTCAATTATATCTGAATTCCACTGTAACAAAGCCTTATGCTGACCTATTGCATCATTCAGTGTATTATGTTGATAGCCTTTAAAATTATATATATATAATGTTTGAGTGTGACTAGAGGTTGGAAACTTGAGCACAGGAGCTAAGTGTGTCCTGACTGAGCTACCCCATCCCCATCTTTAAGGCCTTCATCACCTCTCTTTCCACCATTACAACATCATGGCTAAAATGTAGCCATGGAAATCGAGCTATGCCTTTCTCCAGCTCTTTGGTGTCACTCTGTGGAATTTGTTGCATTTCTTACACATTTATTCTTACTTAAGCATGCCCTTATTTTGCTTTCTAGTCATCCTGAGTCTTTGGGGGAATACATAAATTAAACTAACTTAAAGTTACCTTTTATTTGGTATTTTACACCTGTGTGTTTGGCATTTACTTCCTGTTATGGTTCCCAGTTTATTCTTAAGTCCATTTTTTTTTTCTTAATTTTATTTCTAAATGTGTCCTAAAATGAATTTGTTCTTGTCAGTCTATTTTATACCTGTGAAAATAAAGATCAAAGATCTTAAATGAAGCCCACTGGCACTGCTGCAGGCTGCTGAGCTTGCAGTTCAACGATGGGTTCCCTAATGTGACACCCATATGGACAGGGTCATCAAGGTGCTCACCCTGCAGCCCCTGCAGCTCCTTGGAGAAACTTCTTCCTAGGAGAAACTCACTCCCTTTGGTGAGAAGACCTATCCATCTAAAAACTTCTGCTATGTTAAAGATGAACTGCTTGAGAAAGGCGAAGGCCATTGTTTAAAATACAAAGTACATACACATAGTCATGAAAGCAAATACTGTATATCTAGTGTAATATCTTCCCCAAGCACTGAGCATCGAAACAGGTGTGCAGGCATATATGTTCAAGAATGTCTTTTACATCATTATTTTAGTAATAAATATAGGGACATGATAAACAATTATGGCAAAATTGTTGGCTAAATTACCAATATTATGCTACACACACATTTTAAAATGTAAGAAAATCTGATAAAGGAAAGCTTATTAAAGTTTTTCCAATGTAAAATTAAATTGTGGACTTGTATGTTTATTATAACAATTTAAATCATAAATTTAATGTCATGTACAGATACATTGTAGAAAATACATTTGTATATACACAATATACTATATAATCATAAATCTACATGCCATATAAATGAGCTGTATTTACATGTCTGTATGCACCTTACCATAGTCTATATGACTCTTCAAAGGTCTGAAACAACAGACAAACAAGTATTCTATGTCCAAGGGTATAAGTGTGTGCCTTTAACTATTTGAAACACAGTATGACTTAGCATTTTTTAATTCAAATATAACTACATCATTTCTCCTTTCCTATTCATCCATCTACCTCCTCTCATGAACCCCTGTCTACCTTCCTTGCTCTCTGTCCTCCATTTCTCTAATTATTGTTACACACACATACTTTCATATATATACATGATATATGTATATATACATAAATATATATATGATTTTAAGGCTGACCACTTGGTATTAGATAGCTAACTGGGGACATCCCTGAGGAAGACAGCTTCCCCTGCCTTCAGCAGCCCTTAGTCACCTGCAGTTCTCTGTCTAGGGTTGGGGACCCATGAGACTCCCCCTTCAATGTTAGATGTCTATTGATGTCATCCTTGTGCAGGTCTGTGCAGGCAGCCATGGTGATGAGAATTCATAGAGATAACTTCCCTGACATTTCTAGAAAACACAGTCTCACAGTAAACTTCCTGTTCACAAAAGTATGTTTTCTTATTTAAATTTATTTTAAAATTAAAAAGCAACATATTATAATGCTACTAATAATGAGTTAGTAAGAATTTACTGTCAATTATATTTATTTGGTTATTGTAGCACAACATAATTTTACATGTATTTATTATTTAAGACATTTTGTTTATAGTAGCATAACATATTTTTTATATATAACATTTATAATACCAATTCCAGTGGACAGAATCACAGTGTGTGTGTGTGTGTGTGTGTGTGTGTGTGTGTTGTTGGTCTGTGTTTCTGTGTGGTAGTGACTCAGGTGAGGGTCTTACCCAAGTTAGGCAGACTTGAGGATGCTGGAGATGTAGACTGGTGTTCAAGCGCTAGTGTGGCATGCACAGGACCTGTGGTGGATCTTGATACTGAAAATAGCCAATATCTTATTTCCCTTTCTTGACTTTATACTCTTAGATTCACTATTCAGTTGCCTGGGATAGGTCTTCAATATGTCTTCCCAAGAAAGAAAATGGATTCTAATTTATCCTCCCATACATATCTGGGAATGACTTTTTCACATATTAATGCAAACTTGAAATGTCATTAGAAAACTTGAAATGTCATTAGAAAAACATTCTAATCACAAATGTTTCTTCAGAGATGTCTGTGGATGATCATGTCTTAGGGCCTCTGCTTATGCTGCGCAATCATGTGAACAAGGAATCTGACCCTGACCTGTTTCTGTTTATCTAAAAGTAAATTTTTGTTTCTGTTTGGATGTGTGCCAGTATGTAAAGTTTAATTCACTTTAGCTATAGTATTTCTAACTGGGAAGTTTCTCTGCCTCATTTTTCTGTCTCTCTCAGATATCAGTTTCTACTTGGTCACTTTTTGCAACAATTTCTTTAATAATTTTTCTTTTTTCATTATTCTGAGGAAAATTTTCATTCTGCATATTAGTTAAATTTTGTCTTCTGATATGCCCCGTCCAGAACTCAGTCTTACTCTTGCTGTGTTCACTTACCTTTCTCGGCCTCCTTTTATTCCACTCCATGTTTACTGCATCTACATTTCACCACTTTGTTCCTACTGACATAGACTAAATATTTCTGAATATTATTTAACTGACAAATGTGACTTTAACATTTTCTGTTGGCTGGGAAATTCTTTCAGCTATGGGGCCGGTGTGTTTTGCTTCAGCATCCCTGAGATTCCGTTCTCATCTGTGTCTGCTGAGATGACTTCAGGAGCATCTCTGTGTCTTGAGTTATGATGGGGAGCCAAGTCAATCATCAGCACACCCCAACCCGCATCGTTTTGTCATTGCTGATCAAGGCGATTTTGTCAGCATCTTCATTTTTATTTTAATCTGTTTGGTTTCGTAAAAGCTCAAATGTGTGACAATGAAACACAGTGTATAGATTATCTTAGCACAGTGTGGAAGCATCATCCCATATTCAAAGCAGCAATGAGATTTCTTGTTTTAGGCATAAGGGATTTCTTGTTTTAACAATATGTGCTTAACAACTAATTCAACAATAGACATTTCACACAATTACAAAGGTGCTGCCTGCCATAGTGTGACTTCTTTCAATCTTTGGCCTAAGTGCAGAGTCAGGTGCTGAAGCTCTTCCTGAGTTTTATCTTTGTGAACTTTTGAGGACATCCAACTGCAATTTGAGCATAAATTATATTAAGAATATTTTATATATCCCTATCTTACCCTTTTAAATATTTCTTCATATTAGTTGTTCTGAAGTAGTCAATATTACTAAGATTTTTTAAAGACTTAGGAGGCAGAGGCAGGCAGATCTCTGAGTCCAAGTCTAGCCTGGTCTAAAGAGCGAGTTCCAGGAAAGCCAGAGCTACACAGAGAAATCCTGTCTTGGAAAACAAAAGAAGCAAAAAAGAAAAAAAAGTGACCAGAAAGAAATAAAACCTTTCTTCTTTGTCCAAAATGCACAGTAAAATAACTTTCTAGAATTCTCTTGTACTAGTGACTTAAACTATAGAAGTGTGAAGGTAAAATTTATATTGTTACAGTTTTCCAGTATTTTTTAAATTAGCATTTTAATCAAAATGTAATTTCATCCCTTACTCTCTCCCCTGTCCATCCTTCATTCCCTCCCATGCCTAATCCCCCCATCCCTCCTTTGCCCACCTACCCTCCTTCAAGTTCATGGCATCTTTTTGATAATCATTGGTCCACATATATACATATATGCATAAATATGTGAGTATAGCCTGCTAAGTCCCTTTAATGTAGCTTGCGTATATATGATCTAAGGGTGGCCTATTTTGTGTTGGCTAATCAGCTAGGGGACACCTCCCTGTTAAAAGCTCAATCCTCCCTCTCTCAGCAGTCAGTAGTTACCTGTTCTTCTTTGTCTGTGAGTGGCATCATGTGAGATTTCCTCCTCACACATTAGGATATCTATCAATACTATCATTTTTCAGCTCTTGTTTAGGAGAAGCCATTTTTTTGAAGCGTTACAGGTGTGACTTCCCTGTAATTTTTTTAGGAGACACAATCTAACAGCTGCACCCTTTTCCATAGTCTCACCTGAGCAAGTGTTGTAGGTTTATCTGTTGCAGCTGGGGTTCCCATGATCTGCTGATCTCTGTATTATGACATGTTGTAGTTTTATGTAATGATTTCCTTTTGCTGCAAAGAGAAGTGTCTTTGGGGAGGGTAAACTGTTATAGTTATCTGTTGGTAAGGATATGCTTTAGGTAGCACATAAGAATTATACTGCCCTAGTAAATTAATTGTAGCAGATTCTTCTCTAAAAGTCTGTGACTTCTGAGTAGTTGGTTAGATTTCTAGAACCAGACATAATTTCCTCCTCTTTAGTGGGCCTTAAGCTCAATTAGACAGCTATTGGATGTCACCAAGAAGTGAGTGCCACTCTTGCACCCATCTTGCTGTGATGGCCATTGTTACACCGCACTGACATTATAGCTGGACAGGCCTTTTGATTTATTTCCTCTCTTGACAACTTACATAGTACTTTCTGGTACTGTGAAAGCTGGATTATAGGAAGGAGGCTTTCAAGATAAATCCACCTCAAATCTCCTAAATCCTTTGTCCAAAGTACATGATATCTCTAGCAATAGGGACTTCCCTTCAATCCCTGAGAAACCATTAAAGACAACAGCAACTGATTGCTGTGGTTACTTGGACATCTTTACCAACACCTTGAAAGACATTTTCTCACTCCCAATGCTGGAATAGTATTTGGTTCCATTGTATGATGCCTAAGTGGCATGACTTTATTTAAGGTACGTGTGTATTCATTGTGTATAACTTCAGCTTAATATAAAATAACACGATTCCCTAAGCCTAAAATAATAATATTTGTTAAGGTTACATCAAACACCCTGCAGTGGCTTGACCCATCTCTTGCCCTCCCTTCTGTAGTGACTTCCTCTCCAATCTTCGATTAGAGACCCCTCACTCTTTTCCCCTTCTTCCACTTCCCATTCCCCTTTTTAGCAACTAAATTCTGCTTTTTTCCCCCCCTCATCTTTTTTCCTTTTTGATTCTCTGGTTTCCGTGGGTACTCAGGCCATGTAGTTACATCTGAAGGTTTGGAGCTGGGAGCCACAGTGACAGAGAACGTGTACGGACTTTTGTCTTTCTGGGTCTGGATTTCCTCACTCAGTATCTTTTGTTGCCTCTTCCATTTACCTGCAGACTTAATAATTTCATTTTTAGTCTTCAAGCCTCAAAGAACATATTTAAATTACATTTTCTACTCTTAATACTTTGGAATTTTAAGAAACTGTTTGAGGTACACATATTGCATGTTATATTTTAAGTTAAGCACAATTATGCCCATAAATAAAGTTTTTGTGTAAGCTTGATGTTGTAGAGATAGTTATTTTCTAATTCTATGCCACAAAACTGTCTTACATTTGTAAACTCTGATTGATTTTTAAAATACCAAGTACATATGGTAATTACTTCAATAATTAAAAAAACTTTTGTATATAACAATGTACAAACAAATACTTAAGTACAATTTTCTCTTTTATACAAATGACCACTGTTCAATAAAGACACTGAGCCCTGAGCAGGGGCTAAAAATTCTGAAAGAAAAACCATGCTTATTAGGATTGCCATTACCCAGGTTCCTAGATCCCTTCGTTTATGATTTTGGATCTTTGAACATCTCTGGATCTTGGCTTTGGTTTTTTGTGATAAAATATTAATAGTAACAGCACAGAATTACCCGGGCAGGAAATGAGACACTGCAATGTTCTCTATGTAGCAAGTCCCCATGACACATACACTAAAATTCTAGCCATGTAGTTACAGTTGGGTGTGTGATTAGTAACTCCCACAGAGATGTGATTTCCAACTAGGAAAGATAAGATAACCACTGTAGAAATAACTGTTTGTATATTTATTATGGATCATTGCAATTGAGAGTTCTTCAGCTGCTCAAATGCTGCTTAATGCCCAGTTAGTAAACTCAGTTTCTGATTCAAATGGACTATGAATGAAAGACTAAAGAAGGGTTTCATTTACGCATTTAAATAATTGCAGGACTTCACTCAGATGGAACATAAGTTAGGTTCATTAATAAGGACTGGTTCAAATTTCATTATGAATGAATCCCTGAAATGCCACTTTAACTTCATTTTTTTCTCAAGCATACATAAGCATGGTTGGCTGACGAAGAGTCATACTCCTGAAAACTGGAAAAGATGTGCTAGCTCCGGTACACAGCTGAATGGACAGGACAAGGATCTCTATGGCAGAGGTATAAGCATTAGCAATCCCAGCTCAGCCTGGCTACTGCCCTACAGCCCAGACAAGAACCCAGAGCCAGTCTAGCAGAGGCTGAGCTTCAGATCAGGCTGGCTGCTGGTTTTCTTTGAATTGGGGTAAGTGTCCAAAATCTCTTCATCTTTGGTAACTTGTAACTGCCTCCATATGACTATCTACCCCATCATGCATTGCCAACTTGTCCGAGAGAATCACATTGGGTTTGCTAGACCAGGATCATCTATTCAAACTCAGCCTTTCTCATCATTAATTAGCTTTTGTCAATTTCAAAAATTATTTTAGGTATTCTGAAGCTTTTGCAGAGACATTTTTGTGGAGATTTCTGTGTGTGTGTGTGCATGTGTGCATGTATTTATGTGTGTAAGTGTGTGTGTGACTATATTTATATGCTTTGGGCTGTTCCTTCAAAGTTGCATTAAAGAAAGAAGCTGCAGATTCCCATATCAGCTTGTCTTGAATATTAACATTGATCCTGTCACTGTCTAGGGTTGAGTTTTGAGCCTGTGAGAAACTTAATCTTCACATCTTTAAAATCAGTGTAATATTATCTATATCCAAGTATAATTGTCAAGATTAAAAAGGGCACTATAAAAAGGCCTCACAGAAGGTTGTCAGTATATTAAAAGGGTGGTTCCTTTTCGCAGTGACTTCTCCACAACAAAGGAGGGTCCAACATTAATGTTACTAAACTAGTCGATGAGGATACATGAATAAAATGATTGGGAAATTCAGTACAACACTTTATCCAGCACAACTGTCGCTAGAAAAGAATGAAACTGGAGTTTAAAAAATGGAGTCAATGATTTCTAGAGAAAGGCAAAACTTCCCATCATTTAAATGGACATTGTTTGAGATCTCTAGAGTTAACAATGTGACTTTAAAAATACACTTATTTATTTACATTTATGTGTGCGAATATGTACCTGCATGTATGTATGAGCACTATGTGTGCAGTGCCTGGGGGAGGCCAGAAGAGGGGGTCAGATCTCCTGGAACAGGAGTTACAGGAGGTCATGGGCTGCCATGTGGGTACTGGAAAATTATTCAGGGTCCTTTGAAAAAAAAAACAATTGCTCTGCACCACCATGTCATCTTTCCACATCCAAAATGTAAAGAAATATATTCTCTGATTTATGTTTGTATATCATAGATAGAAGAGTAAACCTTTAGTTGTTCAAACAACATTTATAGTCTTCTGTGTCCTTTCATTAAAATAGTTGAAACAATTTTCTTTATACCATGGGACACGAACATATGCTGCTGTGTTCTACTCAAATAAAGGCCACTGAGCCAAGACTCTCTGTCCTGCTGTTTTTCAGTAAAAATAAACACAGATCTGTGCCTTGAAGATTTGCACATATCTGACCAGAATGTTTCATATCAGCTGCCAAAACCATTCTCCTTGCCTTGCAGTCAGTCATGGGGGTGATTATGTCCCAACATCCACTCCTGAGAAAAGCAGAGACCATAAAAACATTTCTCATGAAGGTGTTAGACACATGACTAATGGTGAGGACATTAGAGCATTCATAGTGGCAAGACAGTCTCAGCTCTCAGTGACTTATCAGCATAAAGTTCCAAACTGCACTGGTCTGAACTGGGGCAGTGAGACCTGAAAATCTGTTCATGCAAACTTGTCTTTAGAATAAGCTTGTGGGAAGTATATTGCATGGGATAATCCTCACAGCAGCTCAGAAGGGTTGATGGATTAAGCCTTTAATATTTTACAAATAGAGGTCAATGATGTTCTGAAGGTCACATAAGCTGTGCAAACGTGGTTGACTCTGGAAATGTGTTTTGAGTTTCCATAGTTAATCACTCAAAGTGGGAAAAATAAATAACTTTTTTTTGAAGGAAGAAGGGAGGAGATGCAAAATATAAAGCTCTATTTATATCTGACAGAGGAGGAGAAATTGATGTCTGTAGTAAATACTTTATATATTGATTTTCATTAAATACTCCTGAATTCCTGCTGTATCTAAGACCCATTCTCAGTAGATGATAATAAACCTTGCTCAGGAGGCAGACAGCTCGGCCAAAGCAAATAAGACATTCTGCTGCAACCAAAGGGTCAGAGAGTACTGCCAATTAAGAATACAACAGATTGAGCCCACCCACCCAGGATCTTTTGGAGATTTTCAAAGGTGAAAAAAAAAAGATGAATTTTCACCAGCAACATTCTTGAAGCTCTGCTGGTGAGCCCAAGCATGTGCTGAAGACAAAAGCATGTTGGACTCAGATCTTCAGGATGGGGGGAAAAACAGAAATGTGAGAAATTGGGTTGTTGTTCTGAAAAATGTCAACGGAGAGGCAGAAAGGCCTTTCATGAGTAATTAAATTAGAGACAAAAGAACCGAGGAAAGAGCCCTAATAGGGCTGACAGAGAAAGAAGCTGAAGACATTACACTAAATATAAGCAGGGATAGATATACTTTAGACCAATGATATAAATGAACTTAAAAATTACATATCTTGAACTATATTGCTTAAATATATTTATTTATATTTCGTTAGTCACAAAAAATTGTTAATAGTCTTGATATATAATATTATATACTATATTATGTTGTATTCAAAGATCTTCTAAGAGTCTGGGAATGCATCTCAGAGGTCCTTGGAAAGTAGGTCAGAGGCCCTGCATCCAGTTTATTTAATCTATAACTAAAGGGGGGTTGTGAGTGGGTTTCTTTCCATATTTTTATATATCCTGCACATAAATTCTCTTTTCATTTTTAGATAGAAGGTTAACTCTTCAAAATTGTGATTGATGGGTAGAAAAATAATATCTTTAAGGTTTGATTTCACAGGTAAACAAAAACATCTCGTCCACATATAAATATATCTATATGGGAAATTGTTGATTTATTAGGGTGCGGAGCAAGGGGAACACTCCTCCATTGTTGGTGGGAGTGTAAGCTTGTTCAGCCACTCTGGAATGCAGTATGGCCGTTTCTCAGAAAACTGAGAGTCAATTTCCCCAAGGACCCAGCAATACCACTTCTGGGTGTATACCCTAAAGATGCACAGTCGCACTCCAATGGCATTAGCTCAACTATGTTCATAGCAGCATTATTCGTAATAGCAATAACCTGGAAGCAATCTAGATGGCCCTCAACTGAAGAATGGATTAACAAACTGTGGTACATCTACACAATGGAATACTACTCAGCAGTAAGAAAAAAATGATATCCTAAAATTTGCAGGCAAATGGAGGAATTTGGAGAATATCTTCCTGAGCGAGGAATCACAAACCCAGAAAGATAAGCAGGGGGTGTACTCACACATTAGTGGACTCTAAACAAAACAAAACAAACAAACAAAAAGAGCAAAGCATGCCCAAGCTGCAAACCACAGCCACTGAACAGCTTGAGATTGGAAACACTTTGGACTGACACCTTGGATCCCACTCCCCCTAGAGGAACACCTGACTCAGTCTTGATGTTGCAAGGAGAAAACTGAATTTGTCAGGAGTGGAGGCTGAACTAAGCAATATTGGAACCATGGGATCACCTGCCCATGGTGGGGATGGGAAGATGTGGATAAGAAAGAATGACCTGATGTGGTGGGAGAGGGAAGGGACCTTGATTAAGGATGTACAGGGATAGAAAAATGTGACTTCTTTATTCATAATAGAAAAAAAGGTAAAAAAAAAAATAAGGTAACTGCTGTTTTTCCTTTCTAAATCCAAATTATGTTAAGTGGTCAAATTACTTAATATTAATTGAGTTACACATCTCTGCTAGGCTAAAAATCAGAAATCACTTGAGCTGAGTCAATTCATATGTAGCTAGGAATCTTGTGTGGACCACCAAATATTCAGGTTTTTTCTCCATGGCAAAGGTTTCTTTTTGTCTTCTCCCATGAGTTTTCTCCCTGGAAGGTAGTTATTTACTGAACTCATGGATAGGAATCATAAATAGACATTAAACCTCCACAGTTAACTATTGTATATATGTTTTAAGTTTTAAACTGTAACCAGAAGGACTACCACCAGATAACTTGGGTTCCAATTAAAACCATATTTAGTATTCAAAGAAACATGCAGTCTTTAAAAATTTAATCATTTCATTTTTTTCAACACAATTTTTTTGTATAAATTTAAGAAAGAGAGAAAGAAAAAAGAATGATCTAAAAGCCAAGCTTGGGATCACTTTTTTCTAATTAAGAATAAAATAAATAAATTTTAAAATATCTTTTAATGAAATATATTCTAGTTGTTACTATAGTGGGATTATGTTCTATTACATTGTAAATATTTATACTGGCTTAATAAAAAGCTGATTGACCAGAAGGCAGACAGGAAGTGTGGGCAGGGCTACCAGATTAAGAAAACTCTGGGAACAGGAAAAGTCAGAGAGAGACACCAGGAGATACACCATCAGAGACAGCAGCTGATGCAGAGAAAAGAAGACAACCATGCTGCTTTGAAAAAAGGTACCAAGCCACCTGGGTAAACAGATTAATGCAAATAGGATGAGTTAAGATGAAAGAGCAAGCTATCAATATGTCTGAGCCATAGGTCAACCAGAATGAAATGAATATAAGCCTTTGTGTGATTGTTCTGGGATAGGCGGAAGCAGGTCTGCTAGTAGATCCAAACCTCGGGGCTAGGCCAGAAAGGCTGAACCAGAAACTTTATATCACATGTTAGAACTTTTATTTTCTCACCAACAGAACAATAAAACTGTCATGGTTTATTACCACAAATTTTTCAGTGACTTTGGTTGATACCAGACTGACAAAATATTCTAAGGACCTTCCCTAATTTCAGTTACCTGGCATTTTACATTTAACCTCTTGAGTTCCTTACATGACATGAATGTGTCTCCCAGAGACCTAAAGTCACAGCTACAATGATGTAGTTCTGCACATCATGTGCTGATATTTTTCTGTATACTTTACAGAAATTTTAAATTAAATTACAAATTTTTAAAATTTGTAATTCCTTAATTATTAACACATTGTAAAAGCTTTTGTGAATAACTTGCATGCTATATTATTTAGAGAATAATGAGAAGATGCGTACTCATTCAATGCAAATGTAAATTTTCTGAATTTTTAAAATCTTCATATGAAGTACAAATAGTTAAAGTCAGTTAATTTATTATCTTATTTAGAAGTACTGTTTATTTACTTTAAATATTTAGATGTTTTGAGGTTTGTATACTGACCAAATGAATAAGCTTTATCTATCTGTGATATAATACTTGGGCTAATTATTCAGTTTGGGCCAATTTCAAAGCCTCACCTGATTTCATTCATCTCTTGGCCACACCCTAAGAATGTGTAGTCCCAGGCCACCAGTTCACCTCCCTGTGTGTTTCACTCAACTTGAAAACCTGTCTACATGATCTGTTCTCCCATTGTTTCTGCATTATAGAGAGATAGAATCACTCATAGCAAACCAATGCTGTAAAAATTATAGACTGTTATAAAAGTTTCTTTGCAAATAGCTGTTTAACACCACAAAGAAGTTAGGTTAAAATTGTTTCAAAGTCTAAAATTAGTTACATTTTAAGCTAACTGCATATGCTTTTATTGTCTCTGATCTAAAATATGATCCCAGGAGGTTGTGAAAAGCATGCGAATTACGGAAAGCTAATTTGCTCCAACAGCTTCGCCTCCCATGCAGTTGGGAGGTCTATTAGAACCAGTGAATTCTCTGTTATTTGCATATTAATAGCACCTGCTGAAACACTTTGGGATTTACTGCCACTGCCAGCAGAGGGACAGAAGTAAAATATATAAAATTCCTTTCATTTCACTGTGTTAGGCATAAAGCACTCAGGATGAACTAAGAATTCTGAAGTAATAGCAAGAGTGGATGTGTTCATGTTATACCTGGTGGCTAAGTGTATTGCTCGTGATAAATTCTCACTTGTGTAAGTGACTGTATACAAAGACACTAGAGCCTACAAAAGCATCCCCTTCCCCAAAAACAAAGCCAGAGGATACGAGGTCGAATTCTAGTGTTTTCCTCTGAGCAACTACAATATGGTAACAAAGGAAATTCAGATGCAATGATTTTAAAATAACAAGCAATACCTTAGAGTTTCAGGATAATCCAGGCTTGGCTGATACTCACTTTTAACCAATTAAAAATATATATCCAGCAACAACTTAACAGAATCTCTCCATAACCAACTTGACTTTTTCTTTTGATTACAAATTTCCTTCTTGCCTTTTTTTTCCTTGTTGAAATAATAGGGAGGTTTCACAGGCACCTAGAGTTTATGGTGTTTTGAATGAAAGAATGCTTTCTTTTTTTCTTTAGAGAACATGAAGTAGGTTTTTGTTTGTTTGTTTGGTTTGGTTTTGGTTTCCACGTCTTACTTTTGGAATACAGCTACAAAAATATAAAACCCATGCTTACCATATATTAGATGACAGCCACAAATCTATCTGAAAATATTCTGCACATCCCATCTCTAAGGCTTCCTGCTACTCTGCCATCTAAGGAACATATCTCCTACATGCATCTACTTGTTGCAATTATATTTAATCTCAAAATCTAGTTAGAAAGCAATAAGCAATAACTGGTAATATATACAGAAAGGAAATCTTATAAGTTTTTTACAGAAATGCACCATTGAACCACATGTAGTAGCCCATGTCTGTAGTCCAGTACTTGGGAAACTCAGGGAGGAGAGTCAATTCAATGGCAGTCTGAAATAGGTAGCTTCAGTCCTACATGGCAAACAAACAAATGATGGTGACTTGAATGAGAATCTCTTCCAAAGGTTCTTTTGTTTAAATAATTGGTCCCCGATGGTAGTTGTTTGGAAAGATTAAGAGCTGTGGTCTTGAAATGAGTGGGTTTGAGGTTTCAAAAGACTCACTTCCATTTTCAGTGTGCTCTCTGCGTTTTTGGAAGTGAGCTCTCAGATGTCCCTGCCTCCCTAAGTTCTCTACACTATTGTAGAATCTAACTCTCTGGAATATAAGCCCAATTAAAGATTTTCTTTATAAGTTGCCTTGCTCACAGTTCTTTATCACAGCAATATAAAAGTAACTGGTACCCAAATAAATCAACTGACCAACTATGCAACAATGACAACAAAGAAAAACAGAAATCAGAGAAAAACATGACAAAAAGGACACAGACATTTTAAAGTATAACATTAGACCTGGAAATTAAGATTAATTTGTTTAATTTATGTAAGTAAATGATAAAATGATAATAAACTCAAAAGAGAAGGTTTATTTCAGTTTAGATTTCAATACATATTTGATTGTTTCTACTGTTTTGGAGCATGTAATGAGATAGTATTATTGACAACAGCATCCTACCTCCTAACAGAACTGCCAGGATTAAATAGGACCTCTCAGGAACACATGACTAAATTGTAACAATAAAGGCTGACTTTCTTAAAAAATATAGTCCATTTCAAATGTTATGCATATCTGATAAGTATATCATTATTGCTATTGCCTGCTATTTATAAAAGAAAGACAGAAGAATAGAGAGATTGAGTTAATAAATGTTAAAGAGTTGATATACAGGTTGGTCAACTTCAGCTGTATTCTTTTTAACATATAGAAATAAATAATATACATAATATAATTTTATTAATTCCTTTAGTGTAGTCAGAAGCTTTTGGTGCATTCTAGTCCTGAGGCCCAGACCTGCCTGCAGCTACTTGGTTCCATACTCACACAAAGGCTTATATTTATTACAATCTGTTTGATCTATGGCTTAGGCATATTACTATTTAACTCACATACTTTAAATTAATCCCTATTTCTATTTATGCTTAGCCATGTGGCTTGGTACCTTTTTGCTCAGTGCAGCATTCTCATCCCATTTCCTCTGTGTCTAGCTGACTGCTCTGCTCTGCTTTTCTGCTTCCCAGAATTTTTCTAGTCTGGGTGCTCCACCTCTACTTCCTGTCTAGCTACTTGGCCAATTAGTGTTTTATTAAACCAAAAGAATGGTAAATATTTACAATGTATAAGAGCATAGTCCCTCAACATTTTGTAATTTCATACAATATATTTTGATCATATTAATCTAATTATTTCCTTTAACTTCTCTGAGCTCCGCCTTCAATTCTGTTTTGTGTCCTCTGGATTTTGTTGATGTTGTTTTTTCTTGTTTAATTTAATGACCTATTGGCTCCAATTTGGGCTTTCCATATACTTCTAGGTGTGTGGTATGGTCATCCTACCAGACCCCTACTTTTAAAGAAAATTGATTCTCCTTCCCTATATAGCCATCAACTGTCCATAGTTTCTCAGCTGGAAATTGCACATCATGAAGCTGTTACTACTTGTTACTATAATTTTCAATGGCTAGACCTTGTGCAGATTTTGTTTAGGCAACTACATGTAGTTACTGCAAGTTCATAAATGCAACAGTACTGTTATCTAGAAGACACAGTTTTGCTCAAATTCTCCCTGACCTATTATTCTTAAAACTTTCCACTCCATTTTCTATAATGATCTCTAGTACTATAAATGTGTACCACTTATGGATGATCTCTCTATAGTCATTTATGCCCTGCACTTTGTCTAGTTTTGAGTTTCTGCAATAACTATCATCTACTACATAAAGAAACCCCTTCGCTGAGGTCTGACAGATACATTAATGTACAGATAGAGAGATAGAAATTTAGAGAGCAATTTGAAACTACGCTCATTTAAAAATACAACAGTAGAAGGATTACCCCTGGAGCTTATGAACTCCTCAACCATGTATTATATGTATTTGCCATGTGTGTAATCCTGTGAAGTAGATCATAAATCTGACCAGGAAAAAATAATATTCGTGCCACTGTCATGTGGTTTATCTTGCCATACCAGTCATTATTTCAGTTCTCAAGCTTCACAGCTGGTTAAGACCACTGAAGGGTTTTTTTTTTTTACTATCTTCACTACTCTGTGAGATATCCAACATGGAGGAAAATTTCTTGTCAATATCAATTTGATTTCTCCATGTCCTTTGATGTCTTCAGCAACAAAGTTTTAAAATCAAGTTACAGTGGTAAGTTAAGTCTTAACAGTAACAACCTGCTTTTTTTTAGAGGGTCTAGGACACCTCTGATGAACAACATGATCTGAGGTATTTTATACCTGACACTGGACCTTCTATTTGGCAACATATGCCTTCTGAAATAAGCACAATCTTTACATAGAACAACGTAAATTGAACTTTTTATATGAAATTACATATATGGATATATAATGTGTATATGTACATATATATATATATCAAACATCCTTAGATTTTTTTATTCCTCTTTTGACTTTGTCCCTTGTCCTGAATTCTTACATTACTTCCCATTTTACAGTCTGTCAGTGAATATCCTGTCACATTGGTGGAGGAACCCAACTTTAGAAATTTACCAGAACTATTATAATTTTATTAGGTAATATAAATATAATGAGTTATTGTTTGTCATTTCACTAAACTTTATAAATGGTTAGCAGAAATAACTTAGGCAGAATTTATTCAGATCAGTCATGGTGCTTGGGCATGAGAAAGGTTGAGTCATTGCAAATATTGTAGAAAATATAATCTTAAATAACTTGAAAATGGACAAGCATATCTAATGTTCCCAAATCTGCTCTAAAGATATAATGGACTTATAAAATTGCACTCAAAAATGTACTACTTCCATTTTTAGCAGTACTGATGTTCTGGTGCCAGCTCAAAAAGAACAGCTTGTATGCTGCACTGTACTAAGGATATTAGACCATTGTTAAGATCTTGCCACCTTTCTATGCCTTAACCAACAAAAGTCAATGTGATGTATCTGGTCAGTTTTCAGCCTAGCATGGTTTGTCAGAGACTCAGGTCCACTATGTCCTCAAGTACATTTTCCTAGAAAATGAAATGGACAGAAAAGTATGCTACCAGAGAAAAACCACTCTGTGCTTTTGTGGACAAGATAGATATATTATTACTTGATGCTTTGAATAGGACAGTGATATTAAAGAGCTTTTTGCAAATGAAAAAATGATAATTTAGACGAACATTTAGCTATACTATGAGCACATACGTTATGCCATCCTCTCTCATTTGTAAAGAACTGAAAGTTATCTATATAATTTGTTTACCACAGGGAGGGAAAAAAGAACAAAATTGGTGCTGCAAAGTAAAAATGCCAAGAAGGCAAATATTATAGGGAGAAATACCTTGGATAGTTGAATCTTTTTAATTATATAAATCTCTCCTTATTGAAATGGAAGAAAATATGAGAAATTTCAGTTGGTATGGTTTATACAAATGAAACCTGTGTGTTGAAACATAAATCTCAGTACATATAAATTGAAGTAAATCATTTGAAATACACACAATAGGTTTACTGTATTTGCTAGTTTAAAAGTCAAAGGAAAAACTCTAATGAAATGCATGAACAAAATTCATAGGTAGATAATAACCTTGGGTACAAATTATATATAGCCAATTAAGATATGACTGTATAGTTTTCAAAGAATGGAATATTGCTGTGAGAAACAGCTGATTCGTACTTTTGGGCAGTAAACTGGCTTTGATGATTCTGTGTGAGACACTTGAGGTCACCTCACTGCAGTGTCATAACTGGAATGGTTTATAAACCACAGAAATTTCTCAGTCTAAAATCACTGTCCTGTGGATTAAAGATCTGGTTACAACTCATTCCCATTGATTTTCTAATTTTATTTACATACTGGAAGCTAGAAATCAGGTCCCACACTTCTTTTTACAAGGACACTAATCTCATCCTGAGGAGTTCATACTTGTGAGACAGTCATTTCCTGAAGCTCCCACCTTGATGCTCTTATGCTGGCTATTTATACAAATTTGGGGTCAGAGCCACATTCAAACTATAGAGGATTTTTACCCCTATTGGACATTTTTTATTTATTTAAAAAGTTCTTTTTGTTCATATCTACCCCTGTTCCCCCCTCACTCCTCTCGGTCTTCCCTTAGCCTCCTCCCACTCCCTCCCCATCCATTCCCTAAGGAGGGTAAGGAATCAAGGTGAGTCAGTTCAGTCTGGCATATCCAGCTGAGGTAGGTCTGAGTCCCTCATTCCAGTATCACGCCTGAGTTAGGTGTTCCTCTGTAGAGAATGGGCTCCAAGATGTCAGTTCATGCACCAAGAATATATTTTGTTGTTACTGCAAAAGGCTCCACAAACTGCCCACACTGTTTGACTGTCATCTACATTTGGAGGGTTTAGGTACCCTCTCCACTATTGCTTGGAGTTCTAGTCAGGAACATTTTGTGGGTTTTTGGATGTTTCCTTAGCATCAGGTTCCTCTCTAACCCCACAATGGCTCCCTCTATCAAGATATTTATTTCTTTGTTCTCTCTCTCTGTTGCTCCTCCCAGTCAATCATCTCCTCTCATTATTTGTTCCCATCTCCCTTTTCTCACTTTCCATTATAATCTCAATATACTTAGGAGATCTTCTCTATTTCCCCTTCCCAGGGCATCCACGATGTCTCAAGTTCCTACTATTACTATTTGGGGGTTGTTATTTTTTGCTCTATGCCTAAAATCCACTTTTGAGTTAGATACGATGACTAACTTTCTGGGTCTATGTTACCTTACTCAGGATGATACTCATCAGATCTATTTATTTG